>ML786877.1:133645-143851 GCA_009831015.1 Picea engelmannii | reverse complement strand
CTGATTCAAAGTGCTATTTCTGTTGCTATTTCTTATATCATTTCTGTGTATTGTGAAGATTATGCTGGATATTTTACTGTTATTCTGTCATTTCTAGCATTTCATTTATGTTCTGCATATTTTATATATCTGGTATCTTGCAAAAACATATACACATAGAACCTTTGCAGAACTTCATATATAAAACATAAACAGACAAATACATTATGTAAAAGCACGAATTCATACTAAAATAACAGTAAGCATAGACATGCAACATATACATGAAATACCCATAAACATACAGACAACTATAACCATGCATAGGATAAACCCATAAAAATGAACATGTAAATATTAATGCAGCATGTAAATTTATCACACAATTGGCACTTATCTTGGTAAGGATATCATCAATTGCGTGTAGAACTTCCACGAACCACCCAACCTTAGACCACATTTCTCATCACTTTCAGCAGTGGGTCACCCCTGAGCTGGGACTAAACTCCATCCGGGTAAAGGGAGTCCTAACCATGCTAATGGTTCATAGACAAGAGGAAATGCTTTGTCATAGGTTCCTATTCAAACTAACAACCTATAGTCCCTTATTCCCCACATGCATGTCCCACCCCAAGAAGTGTTCCCCTTCTCTGTTCAACAGTCCTTCGGTCGCCCCGCTTCCTTTCCGGGCTTCAACAACATGATGGACATGAAGTCTCAAATCCTTGTAGTTGTAGTTTAGGACCTTTAGGAAAACCAATTCCCAACAATTCTCTCACCTAGAGAGGAATTGTTCATGTGCTTGACAACCTTCCTCTTCAATATCCCATGGGCCTGACAATCCGCTTCTTCAATCCATCTCCCAAGCTAACCAACTACAAAAACAAGTATGGCTATGGATACAGGTTCATGTACAGTGACATGAAGGTACGGAGGATAGCTCAATGAGTGTGTGAATGCTCATGGATGATTGAATGGATGACTGAATGATCGAAGGAATCGATGAATGATGGAAAGAATGATCGAAAATGAACTAAGTCCAAACAATATGTATGCATGTCCCCAACTTGACACTTGTCATGTTGGAAGCTACTTTGGCCCACTTGTCCCCATCTTTAGCACTTCAGATAAAATCATTATCCATACTTTATACTTTAAGAAATAGTAATATAATATTCATTTTTTGGCTTAAGCTCCTTGGCTTAGCCCCTTTTCCTTAACTTTTAGCCCCCACCCTTTCCCTAACTAGTGGATTTTAGTCCCCCATAATATTTTATCATGGTCGGTCTATGCGCAACGATGTATTTTAAATTACTGTTGAGACATATACAAAAGTAGGCGCACTCGCCTTTAACATCTAGGCTCTCCGGGCTAATAATCATAAAACTGGCTCACCAACTTATAAAACAAAACATATACACAAAGGCTCCTTTGCCTCCATATCGCGCGCACTTAAGATGTTGCGCACGATATCCTAGAATGTACACACTTCCTCATTTTACTTCACAGTACATGCATGCACTATGCCATGAAAGGTGCATACAAAAATGATATAAAACAACTCACCAACTTAAGTACATTTTCATTTACATTTTCTACTGGGTTCAACCTAGGGATATTACACAAAAGGTATTGCTCTGATGATTTTTAAACTCAGATGGATGGAGAACATTCACTATACCAGCAAGATCATGTATATTGAAAATATAGATGAAAGGATGACTATAATAAAGAAGATACTTATATTTCTTCCTACCAATGCAATGATTAAAATACATTAATCAGTCACTGTGTAAACAAAACAAATGAATATGAAATTCAATATAAGTACAAGAAAAGACAAATGAATAGAGGTCTGAGCAATAAGAATGAAAGAAACTTATGATTCCAGTATATATATATATATATATATATATATATATCAAAGTCTTGTACAAAAGAGTATCTCAAAGTCTCCAAGTCCAAACCCTTTACAATGTATCTTCAGTGAGCTTAAGTAGCCTTACAACATAGCTGAGATCCCCTAAGTATGGATTGAATAGCTACATAATTGCTTGATCTAATCTATTACAAAATCTTTAGAATCTAGATCCTATTTTCATGGAAAAAAAATCTTCATCCTAACTAAGTCTTTGACAACTCCATATCCTTACTGGAGGATGACAATCATCTTCTAGAGTCTTCATAACAGCTAGACATCAAGTCACCTTCTTCTTTGACCAAGACGGAACTCAAATATGACTTGACCTCTTACCCGTTGAAGATCAACTAGTTTTTAGCGCCATACATGAAAAATAGTTGACAAGCACTGCAAACTTCTGTATGAAACTATTTGGTCAAAATACTTGAAAATTCGCTTGAACTTTGACTTGAAGGCTAGGAGCTTAGTTGATAATGAACCCATAACACTGTATTTTACTGATATTAATTGTATTACTCTAACCTCATACCATTATCTTTGCATTTACACCTTCCTTTCACAATGTAGCCTTCATATACATCCATAAGACTTCAAGTTTATAAAACAAGTATAAGAATTTGTGAGAATGTAATGTATATAACTTTGCCAATGTACCACTGATAAAAAGTGTTCTGATAACCTATATCTTCAAGTGAATCTTATCATACCCTTAAATAAAGAACCAAAACAGGGTACTAGCAAAAATGAATGATGAAGCTCCTCTAGGTTGCACTGATAGCTTGCACACTGTATGGCCCTGTCTTTGCATGTGTTCTGATGTAATCTTTGAACTCCCACATACTTGTCTTATGTTATTTGAGAACCCAAAACTGAGAGCTATATGTATATAGGCAAAAGAAATATATATCCTCTGTTCAATAACCTTTCAACCAGAATATGAACAATGTATAGATGGAATATGACATGTCCATTGTAAGCAAGAAAAATTTAATCACAAAATTGGTAAAAACCCCTATCCATCAATGATCTTGTTTGGAGGAATTTGGTGAAGTTGTTTCTTCCAGAAAAATATCCAAGTTCTTCTTACTCAACATAGTCTTTTCCAAATAGATATGCTCAGTTAGTTTTCTATTAGCTTCCCTTAAGATAATGTTTTGTTTGTACATATTGACCAATTGAGTTCTTTCTATACCCTTTCTTATGATACTTTTCCTCAACTTAGTGCATTCATCAGTTAGCTCTCCCATTTGAGTGGCAAGGTGACTGCTTAGGGTAGTGTTCTTTTTCTTCAGAACTTGATTCTTTTCTTTGAGGATCTTGATTTCTGCATGAGCTACTAGTATCTTGTCCTCCTTCTTCTTTGATGAAAATGTTTCAGGGGATGAATGTAAAGGCTTAGAAGGTGACTCACTTAGTTGAAAAATGGATTCCAGGGCCTCCCTCTCAAGAGGGGATACCTTTAATTTAGGAAACTTAATTCTGGGCTTTACAAGTTCCATCTCTTGCTAAGACTATTCTGCAAATGCAAGTTTGTTTCTTAAAGACCTCCCAAGGGCAGTTGCAACTGCTTTGACTTCAATTATTTGGAGGCCATCATCCACTTCCATGGCTGAAGGTTCAATAGGGGTATCTAACTATTCTTCACAAACCATTTGTTTCTGAGTTTCCTCTATCAACTCAAGCTTCCTACGAGAAGATCTCCTCAAGACTAGTGAAACAATTTTATCTTGAACACTATGAACATCTATATCAGTTTCTATGCGAGGGAGTTCAACAAGGACTTCTGGTTCTTCTTCATTAACAACTTCTTTACCTTTTCCTTTTCCTTTATTTCTCTTAGAAGCTCTAACAGGTGAAGGATTCTAAGATACAAGAGCTTGGGAAGATTGTGGTGCTTCTGGTGGGGAGTCAAAGGAAGGCATGGAAGTCTTCTTTCTAGGAGTCTTAGGTTTTGAAAAGGAAGTAGGCATGTCAATTTGGTAGTTGGAGACAAATAATAAAGTAAACCAGAATTTGCAATATTTCTTTAACTGGTCAGTGAATATCAACTTGATTAGGGCATGGTGGAAAATGGCCTTCTCTAGTTTATCAGGTTTCTTTTGAGCTAGCAAGATCATCCCTTTGAATAATCATAAAGAGAAAGTATGCTAAATCAATTTCTTTTTTCCCAGTGAAATGCATGAGTAACTTAAAATGATATTGTAAAACCTTGTTGCATCTCCCTTCGCAAGTAAAATACCTTGGTATGATGAGAATAAGTTTGTCATAGGCTTCCAAAATCCACTGCCTGGGTATCCCTTTGACTAAATATGCTCCCTTATTCTCAGGTTTCAACATATCTTGACACCGACCTTCTTTTTCCATCTTTATAGATTTGAACCACTGCTCACCTATCATGGGTATCTTTGTCACTTCTGCTATCAGGTCCACTGTCAAATTAATCTCCATAGGGCCAACTTGGGTCTTCCCCTCCCTGTAATTCTTTAAAAATTCACGATTGACCTCCAAATGGTGGCCATCCAATTTTTGGCAAAACCTCAGACATCCCAAACGCTTGAATGCATCCAAGTAATCGAGATTTTGCTCAAACAAACTGATGCCTGTGAGTTCAAATCTGTGGAGAGACCCCGACCTCTTCCTAGGTGTATCATCTTTAGGAGCCATATACAGATGATCGAGTTCCTATAACACTTCTGGAGACAAAGAATGAGTTTACAGGATCAAATATAAAGATGAGTGCTTCTCATGCAAACTCTTCCTAAGAAAATGCGAAATAGATAGCTAGTTGAGTGATTTGGGTGGAACTTTAAAATAGTGTTGAAGTGTTCTGATCCTTCAAATAATTCACTGAAGTGATATCAACGAGTTCATGAATACAAATTATGAAATAGATTTTTGCACAGAAGTTTGGAGCGCGCCGAGTGTAAAAATGATGATGTGCGCTAACAACTTAGGAATTTGTAGCACCGAGTGTGTAAAACGAGCGCCAAATGCTACAAACTTGTACTGGATGAGTACTTGAGATATTTTGAGATAAAAAACAATCAGTTTTAACAATGAGGGCTAATCATGACCAAGAAAGACTTGTAGGATGACATGTTACACATGAAAATCTCATGAATCAAACTTTTCAAATGGATCTAGACACATCTTGACTTAGGATAAAAAATATTTATAACCTCATAGTCATTAGAAGAATGAATATCCTTGACTAACTAAGAACAAATGATAGACCCACTTGACAAGGTATTAAAGCCAAAGAAAAACCTTACCTATCACCTAAGACTCAAAAAATTTAAAATTTATTTGAGAGATAACAAAAGGATACAACCCCTTGATTCTAAGGCTCCAACCTGAAGGAAGATCTAAATCCCTATGTTCTTCAACACCAACCACAAGGAGGCTACAACCTACTTTCCTTGCCCCGTCCTACCACCCTGAAATATAAATGTAGACCAAATTGTCACTACCACTAATATTGTCACTGACTCTAATAATCAACCTTTCATCAACCTTTTACTGATCGTCACCCTATAACTATAATTGTCATATAATCCTGTAATCAATCATGTCACTATCATCGTGACTGTCACTGTCACCGTCACTATCACTATTACCATCACTGTCACTATCACTATCACCGTCACCAATATACCATCATCAAGTAGATCCACTCACATGAATACAAAAACCATCACCAAACCATGTACATCAATCATCAAACATGTACACTTGTATCACCCATGCATCAACCATGCCCATCAACCTATACCATACCACGTACATTAACCTATACCAACCATGCACATCAATCTATACCATACCATGTACATCAACCTGTACCAACCATGCACATCAATCTATACCATACCATGTACATCAACATGTACCATACCATGTACATCAACCGTGTGTCTCAACATGTATGAACATCACCAAGATATGCACCTCATACATGTACCGATAATATGTCTCACTCCATGCACCAAATATGTGCCTCAAACATTTACCAATGCCTCAACAATATACCAAAGGCAACACCATCAACATGTAACCAAGATGTACATCAAAGCATGTGCCTCAAGCATGTCTCAACATCCATACACTATGTACCAAGATATACCATCAAACATGTGCCATATCACTCATATACTATATATAAAAAACCGTATGCCAAATATCCAAGATTTTCCTCTAACAATGTATCATACCATCATCAAGGTGTGTCATGCATAATCACTACCATGACATGCCTCAAGAATGTACCATAACAACATAAGCATAAACCTCAAAACTAACACATAAGCATACCTCTGATCTTGTAGAGACCCTGTTGTATCAGATAACAAATGAGTAAACCAACATGGGCATCAACAACCTGGTACAAGCATCACTTCTCAACCTTTCACAAGCTCTTGCACATATCCACGACTTTCTCCTCTACTGCCCATTGATATCTGCGCTTTCCTCCACTATAGCCCGCATACATCCACGCCCTGCTGACCTGTAACCCACCGATGCCTCAAAAACTAGGGTAGTCACATTTGATGCAACTCTAAGAATTTCACCTTCGACCTTCCTTCACAACATCAAAATTGCTACCTTAGATTCGACCTTAGATTTTCCAATAAAAAGATAAACCATATCACTTATTCACTTAGAGATATTCATATGAATGTGTGTGTGAATGTGCATATGAGAGACTCCTTGAGGTGTATTTATAATTTTTCTAAGTAATCTCTTTCATTACTTTAGGGGTTACTTGTTACAACCACTTAACCCTTTTCATTAATGACTTGTAGCCAAATAGAGGCTTCTTAACCATTCTTCCGAGCTTCCAATTTCATGAGGGCATATCTCCCTAACCATGAGGAACCACATGGTGTACCACCTATCACCGGAAATGGCATGACTAGTACTATCCATATATGAAGGTAATATTTTCATTTACGTTGACATTCATGTCCTTATTCCTTGATCAACTTTAGGTTCCATAACCACACCTATGGGTTTCCTATAGACTTCTTCAAAGCATCTTCCCATGAGGGCCATGCTTAGAGGTATGCCATAAGGGGACCACTTTGGAGACTTCTCCAAATACACCCATCACATATGTTCACATCAAACACTCTTTTTGACATCAATGACAACTAACTCACCATCAATATCGGCCACAACTTTGGGGTATCTCGAATGCCCTAAGAGTTGACATCAATGACAACCAATTGTCAAAAAATATACCCCTTTGGCATTGATGGCAACACTTATACTCCAATATTCATTCTCCCCCTATGATCATTACTCCTCACCAATGTTTCACTCTCTCCCCCTTTGACATCAATGGAAAATGGTATCTCTCCTTGGGGTTTCTCCCCCTATATTCATGTGTTTGTTCTCTTTTCATAGCAAAGAGTGACTCCCCCTGAAAGTGTACCTTCTCTGACATCATCTGCTTGACTCTCTCTCTTCCGATCTCTCTCTTTCTCTCCCTTTTACATCATGGGAAAAAGGATAGCTCCCCTTGTTGATATGTCTCTCCCTGTCTCCATTCTACTCATCTTCCTTTCTATATCTTTCTTTGATGATTTCTCTTCCCTTGATTTCTCTACAAGATGTAGAATAATATGAGACTTCCTGTATATGTTTCCTTTCTTCTCTTATAGTGCTGCTTATTGTCCATTGGTGCTTCCTCTTTTAACTCTCTGACATATATAAAAATCATTCAAAATTTCTTGACTTCAAATATTCATGACCTGTTATGTTCATTGTTTAGATATCAATGACCATACTATTAAAAAATTTCCCTTTGATGATATAGATTCTGCTAAAGTTTTCTCTTTCCCTATTCTACTATGCCTTTCACTTCTTGTCTTCTTGAGACTAACTAATTCCACTTGTCCACTGATTCTATTGATTCCAAGTGTAAAAATGCTCAGTCATATATCTGTCTATACCTTCCAATGATCTCATGAAAATATTTCTGTACATATTTCATAAGTCGTCGATAACTATGCTACTCAACTTTCCACAATGTTGACCCATTGGTCACTGTATTATTATGAAGGCTTCTTTGCTATAATTGATCATCACATATTTTTGTTTCTCTGACTGAATCAATTATGTCCATTGATCTACCATACATACATAATGAATATATCCCTTCTTGGAAAGTGTGTAAATGATATTTCCCTGATATTTGCATGGGAACATTGCTTCTCAATCGATCAATTTGTCATTTTGTTCTTCTGCTATCTGACTGCTCTGAATCTGCCTTTGCAAACACTTCAAACTTCTCAATGGATGGTTCTCTAATATATAGTAGCTACTACACTGAATCCCCCTGTTCAATATTCATATTTACTGGGAGTCTCCAAGACAGATGACTTAGAACAATGGAGGAATCCACCCTAATGCAAAGTAATCTTCCTCTTCATTTGTAGAATCATCGTCTCTCTGAATTTTGACTTCTTGCTTTCTTCCCATGGAATCCTTATGATCTTACACTATAATTCCTGAGAGTAAAATTTCTTGTTCTTGTTCTTTATTCACCTTCTCTTCTTTCCTTTTTTGCACTACTACAGATTCTGTGATCTCTGGGACCTGGTCTTGATTCACTTGTTCTTCTTGTTTTTCATTTCTTCTTCAAACCTTCCTGTATCTGATATCTTCCCTTTTTCTTGTGGATTTGTCCTGATCTCGAACTATTTCCAATCCTGAGAGTATGACTTTTGGGTTTCCTTCATTCATATATTATCCCTTTATATGTTCTTGTTTTCTTTTCCAAACCTTCTTATATATGATATCAATGTTCCTTTTCATAGAATTATCCATCATGCTTCTACAATTTCGAGCTATGTGACCATAATTGTGGCATTTGTAACATTCAATGTTGTGGGGAGCCACATAAGCATTTATTTCTTGAACATTTCTTTCATAATCCCTGCAATCTACAACTTTATGTCCAAAGTTAGTACAATTAAAACAATGACAATAAAATAAAATTACATACCCGAGGGTGAATGATCTTCTTTGTGGTGTATTCCTTCTGAATTTCTACCTTGGCTGATCAAGATATTCTCTTATGTTAATCTCTTCATTATGATTGAATCATTTTTGCTGCTTGAATGTGGAAGGTCTTGTTGAATATGTATCTCTATGATACTCGTTCTTCTTTGATTCTTGCTGACCATGATTCCTTCCTTTGAGTACTTCTACATAACTCTTAGCATTCTCTTCATTCTTCCTCTTTGGTAACCTGTAGCCTTTGTCTTCAACTTTCTTTGCTGATGATGTGGAGATTTATTTCTCTTCAATGTTCTTGCTGAGCTTGATAACTTTAACTCTTAATGTGACAAATTCTTCTTCAAGATTATCACAATGTTCTTTTTTCTTTATCATCTGGATCTTCATGACTTCTTCCTTTCTCTTTCCTTCTTCGAGTTGGGTCTTCAAAGTGATGATTTTATTTTCAAGTATTGTTTATTCTTGACTAAATTCTTCTTCAATTTTGTTTAATTCCTCTAATATTTCCTTGAGATGATCTGTCAAAATATTCTCTCTATTCTCTACTTCCTTTCTTTGTGCTACTATTTCTTCTTCCAAACACTGCTTCTCTTCCATCTGACTTTTATATGTTTCTTCAATCCTTATGGCTTCTTCGAAATAATATTTTAGATTCAAGATGACCTGTTGGGATTCTTTGGAACTTTATTGAGAATTATTCTTGACTAATTGTTCCTCAAGAGACTTTGTTTTCTTCATTTATTTCGTCAATTCGAATAAATCATTGATTCATTCTTCTTCAAGATCTACTATGCCTTCTTCACAATCTTCCTCTTTCGAAACTGTCTTACATGATGGGCATATTTCTTCTTGTTCTATACCTGCATCTTTTTTGTTCTGATCAATATGCTTTGGCCCTGTGATAGGATGAGATTTCTTTGAATAGATATTTTGTATCCTTTCCCAAAGTTCTTTGGTTGATGAACATTTTCCCACTTTCTCTTTTACTGAATCATGTAATCCTTTCAAGATGAAATCCATTGATATTTTGTTGTTTCTTTTCAATTCCTTCTTGGCTTCCATCTTCGGTTTCTTAGTAGCGGTATATCATGTAAAAACTGATTTCCAAACATCATACCCTAGTGCCCCTAAAAATGTTTTCATCCTGATACTCCACATTTCATATCTCTAACCATTCTGACATTCAAACTGTGGTACCCTAAAACATAGCATACTCCATGAAGTTCCTTCCAGTGGTTAAACTATTTCCTGAAGGAACCAACTCTGATACCAACTGGTGGAAT
>ML786877.1:121595-133633 GCA_009831015.1 Picea engelmannii | reverse complement strand
TGGGGGGGGGTGAATCTGTATGAGCACATTTAACCACAATACATAAAATTCAATCATAATAGCAGTATATCATCAATGTATCATATATGATTGCATTCAATATATCATGAGCATATAAACATAAGCAACATCACATGAAATACAAAGTACACCATAATTTACGTGGAAACCCAAATGCAAGAAAACCACAAAATGATTTCTTATATATCAAAGAATACATTCATTGGAAGCATCAACTTCCCAATTCTCCAACCACAACTAGAAGGAGGCTATGAACCCCTATTTATAGGATCCAACCTGAAGGAAGCTACAAATCCCTGAATTCTCTGGATCCAACTAGAAGGAGGCTACAACCCCCTGATTCTCAGGATCCAACTCGAAGGAAGCTCCAACTCCTTGTGTTCTCCGAAACCAACTGGAAGGAGGCTACAATCCCCTTTCCTTTCCCTTTCTGGCCATCGTGAAATATAAATTTAGACCAAATTGTCACTACCACTAATATTGTCACTACCTCTGATAATCAACCTGTAATCAACATGTCATCAACCTATAATTGATCCTCACCCTGTAATTGTAACTATCATATCAACCTGTAATTGATCATGTCACTATCACTATCACCGTCACTGTTACTATCACTGTCACCATCACTGATATACCATAATCAACCAGATCCACTCACATAGATACAAAAACCATAACCAAACCATGTACATTAATCATCAACCATGTGCATCAACCATGTACATCAACCTGTATAAGCCATGCATCAACCATGCACACCAACTAGTACCATACCATGTACATCAACCTATACCAACCATGCACATCAATATGTACCATACCATGTACATCAACCATGTGCATAAACCTTTACCATACCATGTACATCAACCATGTGTCTCAACTTGTACCAACATCACCAAGATATGCACCGCATACATGTACCAAGAATATGCCTCACACCATGCACCAAAGATGTGCCTCAAACATATACCAATGCCTCAACAAGATACCAAAGGCAACACTATCAACAGATAACCAATATGTACCTAAAACCATGTACCTTAAGCATGTGCCAACATGCATAAACTATGTACCAAGAGATACCATCAAACATGTGCCATATCACTCATATACCATATAACAAACCATATTCCAAGTATCCAAGATGTGCCTCTAACAATGTATCATACCATAATCAAGGTGTACCATGCACAATCACTACCATTATTTTTTTCAAGCATGTACCATAAAAACATAAGAATAAACCTCAAAACTAACACATAAGAATACCTATGATCCTGTATACACCCTGTTGTATCATATAACAAATGAGTAAACAAACTTGGGAATCAACAAACTAGTAAACACATCACTTATAAAACTTTCATAGATACATGACTTGCTCCCCTACTACTCGTGAATATCCTTTCTTTTCTCCACTACAGTCTGCATACTTCCACACCTAGATGACCTATAACCCGCAGATACCTCATAAACTAGGGTTACTCACATTTGTTGCAACTTTGAGACTTTCACCTTCGACCATCCTTCACAACCTCAGACTTTCTACCTCAGATTCGACCTCAGATTTGCCAATAAAAAGATACACAATATCACTTATTCACTTAGATATATTCAATATAATGTGTGTGTGAATGTACATATGAGAGAATCCTTCCAGTGTATTTATACTTTTTCTAAGTAATATGTTTTCGTTCTTTAGGATTTTCTTATTACAACCACTTAACCCTTTTCATTAATGACTTGTAACCAAATAAGGGCTTCTTAACCATTCGTCGAGGCTTCCAACTTCATGAAGGAATATCTTCCTAACCGTTAGGAACCACATGGCATACCACCTATCACCAAAAATGGCATGACGCGTACTAATCTTCTATGAAGGTAACATTTGCATTTATGTTGTTGTTCATGTCCTTATTCCTTGATCAACTTCGGGTTCCATAACCACACCCATGGGTTTCTTGTAGAATTATTCAAAGCATCTTCCCGTGAGGGCCATGCTTAGAGCTACACCATAAGAGAACAACTTTGGAGACTTCTCCAAATACACCCATCACATCTGTTGACATCAACCACTCTTGTTAACATCAATGAAAACTAACTCACCATCAATATCGACCACAACTCTGGGGTATCTCGAACGCTCTAAGGGTTGATATCAATGACAACCAACTGTCCAACACCTACCACTTGTAGGGAAAGGAAGTTGTATGGTGGGATCAGATTAAGCAAGACAAATATCTGGATGACAAGAGTGTCTGATGGAGGAAATTCAAAGGATATTTCCAAGAGAAATATTTTTCTAGGCATTACTATGAGAGGAATATTAAAGAGTTATTTGAACTCAAGTTGGGAAGCATGTCAATGGAAAAGTATGAGGAGAGGTTCTTTGAATATCTAAAGTATGTTGACTTCATAAAGGATGAGAAGGTCAAAATACAAAGGTTTATTGGTGGGTTACACTCCTTATACAGTGACAATATATAGTATGATAACTCCAAAACTTTGGAGGAGACCATAAGGAGAGAAAGGCATCTCTATGAGAAAAGCAGAGGGAGGTCAATATTTCAAAAGACTTGGAATGAAAATATGAAAGGAAAGAGGGAGCAAAGGGAGAAAAGTTTTGAGCGACCCTTTTTCAAGAATAAATCTCAAGCAAATCAACAAGGATAATCAACCCAAAATGGACACAAGACAATAGATTCTTTTGGGAAAATGCCAAGGAAACAACCTGTACAATGTTGGGGATGTGAGGGGAATCACTTATATAGGGACTTCCCTCACAAAGGAGAAACAATAAGAACTATCCACAACATTCAGGAGTATGAAATTATAGTGGAATATATGGGAGGAATCATGCCAAGGATTTATGCATCCTTGGACAAAAAGCAAGCAGAGTATCAATCCCCCATGATTGAAGTGGAAGGTAAGATTGACAACCATCCCATAACAATTTTAATTGATTCTTGAGCTATCCATAGTTGCATAAACTCTAACATTGTTGAAATATTTCACTTGCAAAGGAGTAAGCATAAGAAATCTTGGTTAGTTCAGTTAGCCATAGGGGCTAAGAGAAAGATCAATGAGTGGGTTAAAGATTGTCTGATATACATGAATGGAATCAGGACAAAGGTAGATGTAAAATACATACCATTGGGTTCATGTGATTGTCTAATTAGCATGGATTGGTTGGAAAAAAATTGTGTTGTCCTAGATTGATACAACAAGACTATAACTTGTCTTTATGAGGAAGGGAAGAAAGGAAAGATTCAAGGCATTCCAAGAGATGTAACTATTAGAGAAATTTCATCCATGTAGCTAAAAAATAGTTTCAGGAAAGGATGTCATACTTTTGCAGCCCACATGGAAGAGGCAATTAGAGATAAAGTGGCAAGTCTTGAAGACCGTCTAGTCTTAAAATATATTTAAGATGTTTTTAAGGAGATCCTAAGATTTCCATTGAAGAGGGGCATCAATTTCTCTATTGATTTGGTGCCAGGAGTTACTCCAGTGTCCAAAACACCTTACATAATGGACACACTATAATTGAAAGCGTTCCATATGTAGCTAGAGAAGCTTCTGAAGAAGGGTTATATATGCCCAAGTGTATCACCTTGGGGAGACTCAGTTCTCTTTTGATAACAAAGAGTGACTCCCCCTGAAAGTGTACCTTATCTGACATAATATGCTTGAATCTCTCTCTTTCTCTCCCTTTGACATCATGGGAAAAAGTATAACTCCCCTTGTTGATATGTCTCCCCCTGTCTCCATGCTACTCATCTTCCTTTCTGTATCTCTTTCTTTGATGATTTATCTTCCCTTGATTTCTATGCAAGATGTAGAATAATATGAGACTTCATGTATATGTTTCCTTTCTTCTCTTCCAGTGCTACTTATTGTCCATTGGTGCTTCCTCTTGTAACTCTATGAAATATATAAAAATTATTCAAAATTTATTGACTTCAAATATTCATGACCTATTATGTTCACTGTTTAGATATTAATGACCATATTGTTAAAAACTGTCCCTCTAATGATATAGCTTCTGCTCAAGGTTTCTCTTTCCATGTTCTACTATTCCTTTCACTGCTTGTCTTCTTGAGACTAACTGATTCCACTTGTCCACTGATTCTATTTATTCCAACTGTAAAAATGATCAGTCATATATCTGTCTAGACCTTCCAATGATCTCATAAAACTATCTTTGTACATATGTCATAAGTTGTCGATAACTATGCTACTCAACTTTCCACAATATTGACCCATCTGTCATTGTATTATTATGAAGGCTTCTTTTCTATAATTGATCATCACATATTTATGTTTCTCTGACTTAATCAATTATGTCCACTGATCTATAATACATATGTAATGAATATATCCCTTCTTGGAAATTGTGTAAATGATATTCCTTTGATATCTACATGGGGACACTGTTTCTCAATCGATCAATCTGCCATTTTGTTCTTCTGTTATCCGACTGCTCTGAATCTGTCTTTGCAAACAATTCAAACTACTCAATGGATGGTTCTCTAATCTATAGTAGCTACTACACTGACTCCCCCTGTTCAATATTCATATTTACTGGGAGTCTCCAAGCCGGATGGCTCAGAACAATGGAGGAATACACCCTAATGCGAAGTAATATTCCTCTTCATTTGTATACTCATCATCTCTCAGAACTATGACTTCTTCATTTTTTCCCATGGATTCATTATGATCTTACACTACATTTCCTGAGAGTAAAATTTCTTGTGCCTGTTCTTTA
The DNA here is from genome assembly GCA_009831015.1 of Picea engelmannii. Lineage (NCBI taxonomy): Eukaryota > Viridiplantae > Streptophyta > Pinopsida > Pinales > Pinaceae > Picea > Picea engelmannii. The sequence continues at coordinate 128,838 of ML786877.1, read as the reverse complement.
TTCACCTTCTCTTCTTTCCTTTTTCGCACTACTACAGATTCTGTGATCTCTGGGACTTGGTATTGATTCACTTGTTCTTCTTGTTTTTCATTTCTTCCCCAAACCTTCCTGTATCTGATATCTTCCCTTTTTCTTATAGATTTGTCCTGATCTTGAACTATTTCCAATCCTGAGAATATCACTTCTGGGTTTCCTTCATTCATTTATTCTCCCTTTATATGTTCTTGTTTTCTTTTCCAAACCTTCTTATATATGATATCAATGTTCCTTTTCATAGAATTATCCATCATGCTTCTACAATTCTGAGCTATGTGACCATAATTGTGGCATTTGTAACATTCAATGTTGTGGGGAGCCACATAAGCATTTTTTTCTTGAACATTTCTTTCATAAGCCCTGCAATCTATAACTTTATGTCCAAAGTTAGTACAATTAAAACAATGAAAATGAAATAAAATTACATACCCGAGGGTGAATGATCTTCTTTTTGGTGTAGTCCTTCTGAATTTATTCCTTGGCTGATCACAATATTCTCTTCTGTTGATCTCTTCATTATGATTGAAGCGTTTTTGCTGCTTGAATGTGGAAGGTCATGTTGAAGATGTATCTCTATGATACTCATTCCTCTTTGATTCTTGTTGACCATGATTCCTTCCTTTGAGTACTTCTGCATAAATCTTATCATTCTCTTCATTCTTCCTTTTTGGTAACCTGTAGCCTTTCTCTTCAAATTTCTTTGTTGATGATGTGGAGCTTTCTTTCTCTTCAACATTCTTGCTGAGATTGACAACTTTAACTCTTAATGTGACAAATTATTCTTCAAGCTTATCACAGTGTTCTTCTTTATTCATCATATGGATCTTCATGCCTTCTTTCTTTCTCTTGGCTTCTTCAAGTTGGGTCTTCAAAGTGATGATTTTCTTTTCAAGTATTGTTTATTCTTGACTAAATTCTGCTTCAAGTTTGTTTAAGTCCTCTAATATTTCCTTCAGATGATCTGTCCAAATTTTCTCTCTATTCTCTGCTTCCTTTCTTTGTGCTACTATTTCTTCTTCCAAACATTGTTTCTCTTCCATCTGACTTTTGTATGTTTCTTCAATCCTTCTGGATTCTTCCAACTAAGATTTTAGATTCAAGATGACCTGTTGGGATTCTTTGGAACTTTCTTGAGAATTCTTTGACTAATTGTTCCTCAAGAGACTTTTTTTCTTCATTTCTTTCATCAATTCATATAAGGCACTGATTAAATCTGCTTCAAGATCTACTATGCCTTCTTCACAATATTCTTCTTCTGAATCTATCTAACATGATGGGAATATTTATTCTTGTTCTTTACTTGCATCTTATTTGTTCTGATCAATATACTTTGGCCCTGTGATAGGATGAGATTTCTTTGAATAGATATTTTGTATCCTTTCCCAAAGTTCTTTGGTTGATGAACATTTTCCCACTTTCTCTTTTACTGAATCATGTAATCCTTCCAAGATGAAATACATTGCTATTTTGTTTTTTATTTTCAATTCCTTCTTGGCTGCCATCTTCAGTTTCTTAGTAGCGATATATCATGTAACAACTGATTTCCAAACATCATACCCCAGTGCCCCTAAAAATGTTTTCATCCTGATACTCCACATTTCATATCTCTAACCATTCTGACAATCAAACTGTAGTACCCCAAAACATAGCGTACTCCATGATGTTCCTTCCAGTGGTTAAACTGTTTCCTAAAGGAACCGAATCTAATACCAATTGTTGGAATACTGTGTGGGGAGGTGAATCTGTATGAGAACTTTTACCACTTTTAACTACAATACATAAACTTCAATCTTAATAGCAGTATATCATCAATGTATCATCTATGATTGCATTCAATATATCATGATCATACAAACATAAGCAACATCACATCAATAACATCACATCAAATACATAGTACATCAGAATTTATGTGGAAACCCAAATGCGAGAAAACCACAAAATGTTTTCTTATATATCAAAGAATACATTCATTGGAAGCATCAACTTCCCAATTCTCCATCCACAACTAGAAGGAGGCTACGACCCCTTATTTACAGGCTCCAACCTGAAGGAAGCTACAAATCCCTGAATTCACTGGCTCCAACCAGAAGGAGGCTACAACCCTCTGATTCTCAGGATCCAACATGAAGGAAGCTCCAAATCCTCGTGTTCTCTGGCACCAACCGGAAGGAGGCTACAACCCCCTTTCCTTTCTCTGTCTAGCCATAATGAAATATAAATGTAGACCAAATTGTCACTACCACTAATATTTTCACTATCTCTGATAATCAACCCGTAACTGATTGTCACCCTGTAACTGTAACTATCATATCAACCTGTAATTGGTCATGTCATTGTCACTGTCACTGTCACTGTCACCGTCACTGTTAGTATCACTATCCCTGTCACTGATATACCATAATCAACCAGATCCACTCACATAGATACAAAAACCATCACCAAACCATGTAAAACAATCATCAACCATGTGCATCAACCATGTACATCAACCTGTATCAGCCATGCATCAACCATGCACATCAACTTGTACCATACCATGTACATCAATCATGTACATCAACCTGTACCAACCATGCACCAACCATGCACATCAATATGTACCATACCATGTACATCAACCATGTGCATAAACCTTTACCATACCATGTACATCAACCATGTGTCTCAACCTGTACCAACATCACCAAGATATGCACCTCATACATGTACCAAGAATATGCCTCACACCATGCACCAAATATGTGCCTCAAACATATATCAATGCATCAACAAGATACCAAAGGCAACACCATCAAAACATAACCGATATTTATCTAAAGCCATGTGCCTTAAGCATGTGCCAACATGCATAAACTATGTACCAACATATACCATCAAACATGTGCCATATCACTCATATACCATATAACAAACCATATGCCAAGTATCCAAGATGTGCCTCTAACAATGTATCATACCATATTCAAGGTGTACCATGCATAATCACTACCATTATTTTTTTCAAGCATGTACCATAAAAACATAAGAATAATCCTCAAAACTAACACATAAGCATACCTATGATCCTGTATACACCTTGTTGTATCAGATAACAAATGAGTAAACAAACATGGGAATCAACAAACTAGTACAAACATCACTTCTAAAATTTTCATAGATCCATGACTTGCCCCTCTACTACTCGTGAATATCCTTGCTTTCCTCCACTACAATTTGTGTACTTCCAGGCCTAGATGACCTATAACCCGTAGATACCTAAGAAACTAGGGTTACTCACATTTGCTACAACTTTGAGACTTTCACCTTCAACCATCCTTCACAATCTCAGATTTGCTACCTCAGATTCGACCTCAGATTTGCCAATAAAAAGATAAACCATATCACTTATTCACTTAGATATATTCAATAGAATGTGTGTGTGGATGTACATATGAGAGACTCCTTGCGGTGTATTTATACTTTTTCTAAGTAATATCTTTTCTTTCTTTATGATTTTTTTATTACAACCACTTAACCCTTTTCATTAATGACTTGTAATCAAATAGGGGCTTCTTAACCATTCCTCGGGGCTTCCAATTTCATGAAGGAATATCTTCCTATACGTTAGGAACCACATGGCATACCACCTATAACCGAAAATGGCATGATGAGTACTAATCATCTATGAAGGTAATATTTTCATTTACTTTGTTGTTCATGTCCTTATTCCTTGATCAACTTCAGGTTCCATAACCACACCCATGGGTTTCTTGTACACTTCTTCAAAGTGTCTTCCCGTGAGGGCCATGCTTAGAGCTATGCCATAAGGGGAAAAATTTGGAGACTTCTCCAAATACACCCATCACATATGTTGACATCAACCACTTTTGTTGACATCAATGACAACTAACTCACCATCAATATCGACCACAACTCTGGGGTATCTCGAACGCTCTAAGGGTTGATATCAATGACAACCAATTGTCCAACACCTACCACTTGCAGGGAAAGGAAGTTGTGTGGTGGGATAAAATTAAGAAAGCCAAGAATCTTGATGACAAGAGGGTCTTATGGAGGAAATTCAAAGGATATTTCCAAGAGAAATATTTGTCTAGGCATTACTATGAGAGGAATATGAAAGAGTTATTTGAACTTAAGTTGGGAAGCATGTCAATGGATAAGTATGAGGAGAGGTTCTTAGAATTTTTGAAGTATGTTGACTTCATAAAGGATGAGAAGGTAAAAATAATTTTTTTTATTAGTGGGTTACCCTCCTTCTACAGTGACAATATATAGTATTATAACCCCAAAACTTTGGAGGAGACCATAAGGAGAGAAAGGCATCTCTATGAGCAAAGCAAAGGGAGGAAAATCTTTCAAAAGACTTGGAATGACAAGATGAAAGTAAAGAGGGAGCAAAGAGAGAAAATTTTTGAGAGACCCTTTTTCAAGAATAACTCTCAAGCAAATCAGCAAGGATAATCAACCCAAAATGGACACAAGACAATAGATTCTTTTTTGAAAATACCAAGGAAACAACCTGTACAATGTTGGGGATGTGAGTTGATTCACTTATATAGGGACTTCCCTCACAAAGAAGAAAGAATAAGAACTGTCCACAACATTCATGAGTATGAAATTACAGTGGAAGATATGGGAGGAATCGTGCCAAGGATTTATTCATACTTGGACAACAAGCAAGCAGAGTATCAATCCCCCATGATTGAAGTGGAAGGTAAGATTGACAACCATCCCATAACAATTTTAATTGATTCTTCAGCTAGCCATAGTTACATAAACTCTAACATTATTGAAATATTTCACTTGCAAAGGAGTAAGCATAAGAAATCTTGGTTAGTTCAGTTATCCATAGGGGCTAAGAGAAAGATCAATGAGTGGGTTAAATATTGTCTGATAGACATGAATGGAATCAAGACAAAGGTAGATGTAAAAATAATACCATTGGGTTCATGTGATTGTCTAATTAGCATGGATTGGTTGGAAAAGCACCGTGCTTTCCTAGATTGATACAACAAGACTATAACTTGTCTTTATGAGGAAGGGAAGAAAGGAAAGATTCAAGGCATTCCAAGAGCTGTAATTGTTAGAGAAATTTCAGCCATGTAGCTAAAAAAGAGTTTCAGGAAAGGATGTCATATTTTTGTAGCCCACATGGAAGAGGCAACTAGAGATAAAGTGGCAAGTATTGAAGACCATCTAGTTTTAAAATATATTGAAGATGGTTTTAAGGAGATCCTAATATTTCCACTGAAGAGGGGCATAAATTTCTCTAATTATTTGGTGCCAGGAGTTACTCTAGTGTCCAAAACACCTTACATAATGGGCACATTAGAATTGAAAGAGTTCCATATGTAGCTAGAGGAGCTTCTGAAGAAGGGTTATATACGCCCAAGTGTGTCACCTTGGGGAGACTCAGTTCTTTTTGTGAAGAAGAAAGATGGAACCTTAAGGCTGTGTATTGATTTTAGGAAACTGAACAAGGTTACTATAAATAACAAATTATATCCCTTTCTAAGGATTGATGTTTTATTTGATCAGCTAAAAGGTGCAAGAATCCTTTCCAAGATTGACTTGAGATCATGCTATCATCAAGTGAGGATAAAAGAGGAAGATATCGAAAAAACAATGTTTAGAAAAAGGTATGGGAATTATGAATTCACGGTAGTGCCATTTGGACTATCAAATTCCCTAGTTGTTTTTATGTGTCTAATGAATGTAGTGTTCAGGGAGTACCTGCAAAAGTATGTAATTGTTTTATTAGATGATATTTTCATTTTCTCTAAGTATGAAGAGGAGCATGAGGAGCATTTGAGAATGGTGCTAAAGGTTTTAAGGGAGCATAAATTGTATGCCAAGCTAAGTAAGTGCATATTTTATCAAAAGAAGATCCATTACTTGGGGCATATAATTTCAGCAGAATATGGGATAACAGTCGATAACGAGAAGATAGATGCAATTAAAGGATGGCCAAAGCTAAGGAATGTGACAAAGGTCAGATCATTTATGGGTCTTGAAGGTTATTATTGAATATTCATAAAGGGTTTTTCATATATTGCAAGTCCAATCACTTCATTGCAAAAGAAAGGAGTGAAATTCGATTGAACTCCAAAATGTGAAGAAAGTTTTCAGCAGTTGAAAAGGATTTTGACAACTGCGCCCATCTTAAAGATTGCAGATCCAGATGAAGACTTTGTGGTGTGTAAGAATGCATGTAATTAAGGGCTCGGTGGAGTCCCCAGTCAAAAGGATCATGTGGTATGTTATGAATCTATAAAATTAAAGGAGCATGAGAGAAATTATGCTACTCATGATCTAGAGTTAGCAACAATTGTACATGCATTGAAAATGTGGAGACATTACTTCATGGGGAAGATATTTGAGCTAAGAAAATTCCACTATGGTCTGAAAATTTTATTAGGACAACCAATGCTAGATGCCATACAAACTAGATGGTTGGAGTTTCTTAGTGAATATGATTTTTAAATTAAACATATTAAGGGAAAATAAAATCAGGTGGTTGATGCACTCAACATAAGCGTTCATAAAGTGCATGTTTCAGCCATCCACATGTACAAATCATATTTAAAGGATAAAATTCTTAAAGTATAAAATTCAGATCAACATTATTTGCGAATAAAGGAAAACTTACAGCAAGAAAATTCACAATTTTGTTTAGAAATTATGAATTAAAAGAGGATGGAATCCTCTTGTACAAAGGAAAGGTGTATGTGTCGAATTCCATGGACCTAGAAAATATCGTGCTGAGAGAAATGCACAACGTTCCATATGTTGGGCACCCCAGATATCATAAATCCATTACAACTATAAGGAGCCAACACTTTTGGCCAGCAATGAAGAAAGAAGTGGCTAACTACATAGCCCGATGTCTAGAGTGCCAAATAGTAAATATAGAGAACAAACATCCAATAGGGTTGTTGCAGCCATTTCCCATTCCAAAGCGGAAGTGGGAGTTGGTCAGGGTAGATTTTATTACAAATCTTCCCAGGACAGAGAAACAAAATGATTCCATCATGGTGGTGGTGGACAAATTGACTAAGGAAACACATTTTATTCCCATAAAGACAACACATAAGGCAACAAACATTGCATAGATCTACATGAACTAGGAAGTTTCCAAGATACATGGAGTGCCTAAGGTAACAGTTTCATACATAGATTCCAATTTTACATCAAAATTTTGGCA
>ML786877.1:98826-121495 GCA_009831015.1 Picea engelmannii | reverse complement strand
GGAGAAAAGTTTTGAGCGACCCTTTTTCAAGAATAAATCTCAAGCAAATCAACAAGGATAATCAACCCAAAATGGACACAAGACAATAGATTCTTTTGGGAAAATGCCAAGGAAACAACCTGTACAATGTTGGGGATGTGAGGGGAATCACTTATATAGGGACTTCCCTCACAAAGGAGAAACAATAAGAACTATCCACAACATTCAGGAGTATGAAATTATAGTGGAATATATGGGAGGAATCATGCCAAGGATTTATGCATCCTTGGACAAAAAGCAAGCAGAGTATCAATCCCCCATGATTGAAGTGGAAGGTAAGATTGACAACCATCCCATAACAATTTTAATTGATTCTTGAGCTATCCATAGTTGCATAAACTCTAACATTGTTGAAATATTTCACTTGCAAAGGAGTAAGCATAAGAAATCTTGGTTAGTTCAGTTAGCCATAGGGGCTAAGAGAAAGATCAATGAGTGGGTTAAAGATTGTCTGATATACATGAATGGAATCAGGACAAAGGTAGATGTAAAATACATACCATTGGGTTCATGTGATTGTCTAATTAGCATGGATTGGTTGGAAAAAAATTGTGTTGTCCTAGATTGATACAACAAGACTATAACTTGTCTTTATGAGGAAGGGAAGAAAGGAAAGATTCAAGGCATTCCAAGAGATGTAACTATTAGAGAAATTTCATCCATGTAGCTAAAAAATAGTTTCAGGAAAGGATGTCATACTTTTGCAGCCCACATGGAAGAGGCAATTAGAGATAAAGTGGCAAGTCTTGAAGACCGTCTAGTCTTAAAATATATTTAAGATGTTTTTAAGGAGATCCTAAGATTTCCATTGAAGAGGGGCATCAATTTCTCTATTGATTTGGTGCCAGGAGTTACTCCAGTGTCCAAAACACCTTACATAATGGACACACTATAATTGAAAGCGTTCCATATGTAGCTAGAGAAGCTTCTGAAGAAGGGTTATATATGCCCAAGTGTATCACCTTGGGGAGACTCAGTTCTCTTTTGATAACAAAGAGTGACTCCCCCTGAAAGTGTACCTTATCTGACATAATATGCTTGAATCTCTCTCTTTCTCTCCCTTTGACATCATGGGAAAAAGTATAACTCCCCTTGTTGATATGTCTCCCCCTGTCTCCATGCTACTCATCTTCCTTTCTGTATCTCTTTCTTTGATGATTTATCTTCCCTTGATTTCTATGCAAGATGTAGAATAATATGAGACTTCATGTATATGTTTCCTTTCTTCTCTTCCAGTGCTACTTATTGTCCATTGGTGCTTCCTCTTGTAACTCTATGAAATATATAAAAATTATTCAAAATTTATTGACTTCAAATATTCATGACCTATTATGTTCACTGTTTAGATATTAATGACCATATTGTTAAAAACTGTCCCTCTAATGATATAGCTTCTGCTCAAGGTTTCTCTTTCCATGTTCTACTATTCCTTTCACTGCTTGTCTTCTTGAGACTAACTGATTCCACTTGTCCACTGATTCTATTTATTCCAACTGTAAAAATGATCAGTCATATATCTGTCTAGACCTTCCAATGATCTCATAAAACTATCTTTGTACATATGTCATAAGTTGTCGATAACTATGCTACTCAACTTTCCACAATATTGACCCATCTGTCATTGTATTATTATGAAGGCTTCTTTTCTATAATTGATCATCACATATTTATGTTTCTCTGACTTAATCAATTATGTCCACTGATCTATAATACATATGTAATGAATATATCCCTTCTTGGAAATTGTGTAAATGATATTCCTTTGATATCTACATGGGGACACTGTTTCTCAATCGATCAATCTGCCATTTTGTTCTTCTGTTATCCGACTGCTCTGAATCTGTCTTTGCAAACAATTCAAACTACTCAATGGATGGTTCTCTAATCTATAGTAGCTACTACACTGACTCCCCCTGTTCAATATTCATATTTACTGGGAGTCTCCAAGCCGGATGGCTCAGAACAATGGAGGAATACACCCTAATGCGAAGTAATATTCCTCTTCATTTGTATACTCATCATCTCTCAGAACTATGACTTCTTCATTTTTTCCCATGGATTCATTATGATCTTACACTACATTTCCTGAGAGTAAAATTTCTTGTGCCTGTTCTTTATTCACCTTCTCTTCTTTCCTTTTTCGCACTACTACAGATTCTGTGATCTCTGGGACTTGGTATTGATTCACTTGTTCTTCTTGTTTTTCATTTCTTCCCCAAACCTTCCTGTATCTGATATCTTCCCTTTTTCTTATAGATTTGTCCTGATCTTGAACTATTTCCAATCCTGAGAATATCACTTCTGGGTTTCCTTCATTCATTTATTCTCCCTTTATATGTTCTTGTTTTCTTTTCCAAACCTTCTTATATATGATATCAATGTTCCTTTTCATAGAATTATCCATCATGCTTCTACAATTCTGAGCTATGTGACCATAATTGTGGCATTTGTAACATTCAATGTTGTGGGGAGCCACATAAGCATTTTTTTCTTGAACATTTCTTTCATAAGCCCTGCAATCTATAACTTTATGTCCAAAGTTAGTACAATTAAAACAATGAAAATGAAATAAAATTACATACCCGAGGGTGAATGATCTTCTTTTTGGTGTAGTCCTTCTGAATTTATTCCTTGGCTGATCACAATATTCTCTTCTGTTGATCTCTTCATTATGATTGAAGCGTTTTTGCTGCTTGAATGTGGAAGGTCATGTTGAAGATGTATCTCTATGATACTCATTCCTCTTTGATTCTTGTTGACCATGATTCCTTCCTTTGAGTACTTCTGCATAAATCTTATCATTCTCTTCATTCTTCCTTTTTGGTAACCTGTAGCCTTTCTCTTCAAATTTCTTTGTTGATGATGTGGAGCTTTCTTTCTCTTCAACATTCTTGCTGAGATTGACAACTTTAACTCTTAATGTGACAAATTATTCTTCAAGCTTATCACAGTGTTCTTCTTTATTCATCATATGGATCTTCATGCCTTCTTTCTTTCTCTTGGCTTCTTCAAGTTGGGTCTTCAAAGTGATGATTTTCTTTTCAAGTATTGTTTATTCTTGACTAAATTCTGCTTCAAGTTTGTTTAAGTCCTCTAATATTTCCTTCAGATGATCTGTCCAAATTTTCTCTCTATTCTCTGCTTCCTTTCTTTGTGCTACTATTTCTTCTTCCAAACATTGTTTCTCTTCCATCTGACTTTTGTATGTTTCTTCAATCCTTCTGGATTCTTCCAACTAAGATTTTAGATTCAAGATGACCTGTTGGGATTCTTTGGAACTTTCTTGAGAATTCTTTGACTAATTGTTCCTCAAGAGACTTTTTTTCTTCATTTCTTTCATCAATTCATATAAGGCACTGATTAAATCTGCTTCAAGATCTACTATGCCTTCTTCACAATATTCTTCTTCTGAATCTATCTAACATGATGGGAATATTTATTCTTGTTCTTTACTTGCATCTTATTTGTTCTGATCAATATACTTTGGCCCTGTGATAGGATGAGATTTCTTTGAATAGATATTTTGTATCCTTTCCCAAAGTTCTTTGGTTGATGAACATTTTCCCACTTTCTCTTTTACTGAATCATGTAATCCTTCCAAGATGAAATACATTGCTATTTTGTTTTTTATTTTCAATTCCTTCTTGGCTGCCATCTTCAGTTTCTTAGTAGCGATATATCATGTAACAACTGATTTCCAAACATCATACCCCAGTGCCCCTAAAAATGTTTTCATCCTGATACTCCACATTTCATATCTCTAACCATTCTGACAATCAAACTGTAGTACCCCAAAACATAGCGTACTCCATGATGTTCCTTCCAGTGGTTAAACTGTTTCCTAAAGGAACCGAATCTAATACCAATTGTTGGAATACTGTGTGGGGAGGTGAATCTGTATGAGAACTTTTACCACTTTTAACTACAATACATAAACTTCAATCTTAATAGCAGTATATCATCAATGTATCATCTATGATTGCATTCAATATATCATGATCATACAAACATAAGCAACATCACATCAATAACATCACATCAAATACATAGTACATCAGAATTTATGTGGAAACCCAAATGCGAGAAAACCACAAAATGTTTTCTTATATATCAAAGAATACATTCATTGGAAGCATCAACTTCCCAATTCTCCATCCACAACTAGAAGGAGGCTACGACCCCTTATTTACAGGCTCCAACCTGAAGGAAGCTACAAATCCCTGAATTCACTGGCTCCAACCAGAAGGAGGCTACAACCCTCTGATTCTCAGGATCCAACATGAAGGAAGCTCCAAATCCTCGTGTTCTCTGGCACCAACCGGAAGGAGGCTACAACCCCCTTTCCTTTCTCTGTCTAGCCATAATGAAATATAAATGTAGACCAAATTGTCACTACCACTAATATTTTCACTATCTCTGATAATCAACCCGTAACTGATTGTCACCCTGTAACTGTAACTATCATATCAACCTGTAATTGGTCATGTCATTGTCACTGTCACTGTCACTGTCACCGTCACTGTTAGTATCACTATCCCTGTCACTGATATACCATAATCAACCAGATCCACTCACATAGATACAAAAACCATCACCAAACCATGTAAAACAATCATCAACCATGTGCATCAACCATGTACATCAACCTGTATCAGCCATGCATCAACCATGCACATCAACTTGTACCATACCATGTACATCAATCATGTACATCAACCTGTACCAACCATGCACCAACCATGCACATCAATATGTACCATACCATGTACATCAACCATGTGCATAAACCTTTACCATACCATGTACATCAACCATGTGTCTCAACCTGTACCAACATCACCAAGATATGCACCTCATACATGTACCAAGAATATGCCTCACACCATGCACCAAATATGTGCCTCAAACATATATCAATGCATCAACAAGATACCAAAGGCAACACCATCAAAACATAACCGATATTTATCTAAAGCCATGTGCCTTAAGCATGTGCCAACATGCATAAACTATGTACCAACATATACCATCAAACATGTGCCATATCACTCATATACCATATAACAAACCATATGCCAAGTATCCAAGATGTGCCTCTAACAATGTATCATACCATATTCAAGGTGTACCATGCATAATCACTACCATTATTTTTTTCAAGCATGTACCATAAAAACATAAGAATAATCCTCAAAACTAACACATAAGCATACCTATGATCCTGTATACACCTTGTTGTATCAGATAACAAATGAGTAAACAAACATGGGAATCAACAAACTAGTACAAACATCACTTCTAAAATTTTCATAGATCCATGACTTGCCCCTCTACTACTCGTGAATATCCTTGCTTTCCTCCACTACAATTTGTGTACTTCCAGGCCTAGATGACCTATAACCCGTAGATACCTAAGAAACTAGGGTTACTCACATTTGCTACAACTTTGAGACTTTCACCTTCAACCATCCTTCACAATCTCAGATTTGCTACCTCAGATTCGACCTCAGATTTGCCAATAAAAAGATAAACCATATCACTTATTCACTTAGATATATTCAATAGAATGTGTGTGTGGATGTACATATGAGAGACTCCTTGCGGTGTATTTATACTTTTTCTAAGTAATATCTTTTCTTTCTTTATGATTTTTTTATTACAACCACTTAACCCTTTTCATTAATGACTTGTAATCAAATAGGGGCTTCTTAACCATTCCTCGGGGCTTCCAATTTCATGAAGGAATATCTTCCTATACGTTAGGAACCACATGGCATACCACCTATAACCGAAAATGGCATGATGAGTACTAATCATCTATGAAGGTAATATTTTCATTTACTTTGTTGTTCATGTCCTTATTCCTTGATCAACTTCAGGTTCCATAACCACACCCATGGGTTTCTTGTACACTTCTTCAAAGTGTCTTCCCGTGAGGGCCATGCTTAGAGCTATGCCATAAGGGGAAAAATTTGGAGACTTCTCCAAATACACCCATCACATATGTTGACATCAACCACTTTTGTTGACATCAATGACAACTAACTCACCATCAATATCGACCACAACTCTGGGGTATCTCGAACGCTCTAAGGGTTGATATCAATGACAACCAATTGTCCAACACCTACCACTTGCAGGGAAAGGAAGTTGTGTGGTGGGATAAAATTAAGAAAGCCAAGAATCTTGATGACAAGAGGGTCTTATGGAGGAAATTCAAAGGATATTTCCAAGAGAAATATTTGTCTAGGCATTACTATGAGAGGAATATGAAAGAGTTATTTGAACTTAAGTTGGGAAGCATGTCAATGGATAAGTATGAGGAGAGGTTCTTAGAATTTTTGAAGTATGTTGACTTCATAAAGGATGAGAAGGTAAAAATAATTTTTTTTATTAGTGGGTTACCCTCCTTCTACAGTGACAATATATAGTATTATAACCCCAAAACTTTGGAGGAGACCATAAGGAGAGAAAGGCATCTCTATGAGCAAAGCAAAGGGAGGAAAATCTTTCAAAAGACTTGGAATGACAAGATGAAAGTAAAGAGGGAGCAAAGAGAGAAAATTTTTGAGAGACCCTTTTTCAAGAATAACTCTCAAGCAAATCAGCAAGGATAATCAACCCAAAATGGACACAAGACAATAGATTCTTTTTTGAAAATACCAAGGAAACAACCTGTACAATGTTGGGGATGTGAGTTGATTCACTTATATAGGGACTTCCCTCACAAAGAAGAAAGAATAAGAACTGTCCACAACATTCATGAGTATGAAATTACAGTGGAAGATATGGGAGGAATCGTGCCAAGGATTTATTCATACTTGGACAACAAGCAAGCAGAGTATCAATCCCCCATGATTGAAGTGGAAGGTAAGATTGACAACCATCCCATAACAATTTTAATTGATTCTTCAGCTAGCCATAGTTACATAAACTCTAACATTATTGAAATATTTCACTTGCAAAGGAGTAAGCATAAGAAATCTTGGTTAGTTCAGTTATCCATAGGGGCTAAGAGAAAGATCAATGAGTGGGTTAAATATTGTCTGATAGACATGAATGGAATCAAGACAAAGGTAGATGTAAAAATAATACCATTGGGTTCATGTGATTGTCTAATTAGCATGGATTGGTTGGAAAAGCACCGTGCTTTCCTAGATTGATACAACAAGACTATAACTTGTCTTTATGAGGAAGGGAAGAAAGGAAAGATTCAAGGCATTCCAAGAGCTGTAATTGTTAGAGAAATTTCAGCCATGTAGCTAAAAAAGAGTTTCAGGAAAGGATGTCATATTTTTGTAGCCCACATGGAAGAGGCAACTAGAGATAAAGTGGCAAGTATTGAAGACCATCTAGTTTTAAAATATATTGAAGATGGTTTTAAGGAGATCCTAATATTTCCACTGAAGAGGGGCATAAATTTCTCTAATTATTTGGTGCCAGGAGTTACTCTAGTGTCCAAAACACCTTACATAATGGGCACATTAGAATTGAAAGAGTTCCATATGTAGCTAGAGGAGCTTCTGAAGAAGGGTTATATACGCCCAAGTGTGTCACCTTGGGGAGACTCAGTTCTTTTTGTGAAGAAGAAAGATGGAACCTTAAGGCTGTGTATTGATTTTAGGAAACTGAACAAGGTTACTATAAATAACAAATTATATCCCTTTCTAAGGATTGATGTTTTATTTGATCAGCTAAAAGGTGCAAGAATCCTTTCCAAGATTGACTTGAGATCATGCTATCATCAAGTGAGGATAAAAGAGGAAGATATCGAAAAAACAATGTTTAGAAAAAGGTATGGGAATTATGAATTCACGGTAGTGCCATTTGGACTATCAAATTCCCTAGTTGTTTTTATGTGTCTAATGAATGTAGTGTTCAGGGAGTACCTGCAAAAGTATGTAATTGTTTTATTAGATGATATTTTCATTTTCTCTAAGTATGAAGAGGAGCATGAGGAGCATTTGAGAATGGTGCTAAAGGTTTTAAGGGAGCATAAATTGTATGCCAAGCTAAGTAAGTGCATATTTTATCAAAAGAAGATCCATTACTTGGGGCATATAATTTCAGCAGAATATGGGATAACAGTCGATAACGAGAAGATAGATGCAATTAAAGGATGGCCAAAGCTAAGGAATGTGACAAAGGTCAGATCATTTATGGGTCTTGAAGGTTATTATTGAATATTCATAAAGGGTTTTTCATATATTGCAAGTCCAATCACTTCATTGCAAAAGAAAGGAGTGAAATTCGATTGAACTCCAAAATGTGAAGAAAGTTTTCAGCAGTTGAAAAGGATTTTGACAACTGCGCCCATCTTAAAGATTGCAGATCCAGATGAAGACTTTGTGGTGTGTAAGAATGCATGTAATTAAGGGCTCGGTGGAGTCCCCAGTCAAAAGGATCATGTGGTATGTTATGAATCTATAAAATTAAAGGAGCATGAGAGAAATTATGCTACTCATGATCTAGAGTTAGCAACAATTGTACATGCATTGAAAATGTGGAGACATTACTTCATGGGGAAGATATTTGAGCTAAGAAAATTCCACTATGGTCTGAAAATTTTATTAGGACAACCAATGCTAGATGCCATACAAACTAGATGGTTGGAGTTTCTTAGTGAATATGATTTTTAAATTAAACATATTAAGGGAAAATAAAATCAGGTGGTTGATGCACTCAACATAAGCGTTCATAAAGTGCATGTTTCAGCCATCCACATGTACAAATCATATTTAAAGGATAAAATTCTTAAAGTATAAAATTCAGATCAACATTATTTGCGAATAAAGGAAAACTTACAGCAAGAAAATTCACAATTTTGTTTAGAAATTATGAATTAAAAGAGGATGGAATCCTCTTGTACAAAGGAAAGGTGTATGTGTCGAATTCCATGGACCTAGAAAATATCGTGCTGAGAGAAATGCACAACGTTCCATATGTTGGGCACCCCAGATATCATAAATCCATTACAACTATAAGGAGCCAACACTTTTGGCCAGCAATGAAGAAAGAAGTGGCTAACTACATAGCCCGATGTCTAGAGTGCCAAATAGTAAATATAGAGAACAAACATCCAATAGGGTTGTTGCAGCCATTTCCCATTCCAAAGCGGAAGTGGGAGTTGGTCAGGGTAGATTTTATTACAAATCTTCCCAGGACAGAGAAACAAAATGATTCCATCATGGTGGTGGTGGACAAATTGACTAAGGAAACACATTTTATTCCCATAAAGACAACACATAAGGCAACAAACATTGCATAGATCTACATGAACTAGGAAGTTTCCAAGATACATGGAGTGCCTAAGGTAACAGTTTCATACATAGATTCCAATTTTACATCAAAATTTTGGCATGGTTTGTTTAAAGGATTTGGGACAAATCTGAATCTTAGTATGACGTATCACCCAGAGTTAGATGGGAAAACAGAGAGCACCAATAGGATAATTGAAGACATGCTTAGAATGTTTGTGATGCATCAACCATCAAAACGGGAAGACTATATCCAATTAACAGAGTTTGCTTATAATAATGGGTATCAATCTTCATTAAAAATGATCCCATTTGAAGCTTTGTATGGCAGGAAACGTAACACACCAGTAAGCTAGGATAACCCAGTAGATAGAGCCATCATCGGGCCAGATTTATTAAAGGAAACATAAGAGCAGATGGAAAGGATCAGGAAGAATTTAAAGGATTCCCAAGATAGGAAGAAGATTTATGTAGACAAGAACAATTGTTTTAGAGATTTTAAGTGGAGGAACATGTTTTCCTAAAAGTTAAAGAAAAAATAAGTTCGATAAGATTAGGTTGTTGCCCGAAGTTGGAAGCAAGATATTGTGGGACTTTTGAAATATTAGAAAATATAGGACCAATTGCATACATGCTATCATTTCCTACATCCATGAGAGCATAATGTATTTCATGTGTCATTATTAAAGAAATATGTGTCTGACCCTAACCACATAATTGATTGGACTATGATTCAGGTGGAAAACGAAGGGGATTTCCAGGTGGAACCAATACACATCCTGGATTGGAAATTCAAATTACTCTGGAACAAATCCATAGGGATGGTAAAGTTTCAATGGACCTACTATGGTCCCGAAGATGCAACACAGGAGCATGAAGAAACCATGTGGGAGGAATACCCATAAATTTTTGTTAATTTTGAAGAAAATAGAAACTGAAAAATACAAGACTCCTTTTTTGGGCAACGAGTTACTGAAACTACATCTCTTAAATTCTTGGTCATTGTTGATAACCCTGATAAAATAATGGTGCATCACGATGGAATGAAGGTAGTGAAGGGGGTACATTCATTGGGTCGACAAGTTGAGAAGAACGAGAGATTATGGTTGCGACTGTTGTTTGGAGGGTAAAAATTGCAGAAATTTGTTTATATATATATATATATATATTCGGTGCATCGAGGACGATACACAATTGTAGGGGAGGGGGGATGTAATATCCCCACTATAATCCCTGGTTTAATTAATGCATAATGTAGATATAAATGTGGCTATGGCCAAGCATTGTAAATGAAAAATGTATTTTCTGAATTGTAAATAAGTATAATGAAATACCAAATGCTAGAATATGGAAAGATATGGGGGATTATTAATCCACAAGAGAGGGGGAATGCCTAGAAAGTGTCAAAGAGGGGTCCTAAGGGAAATAATTTATGGGCATTAATTCAAACCTAGATTTCTGAGTTTTATTATCATGTGGGGAAACCTTCTATTTCTTGGTTGAGTGATGAGATACCAATCATTGAATACTTGGCATAGGGTGGGTGTGAGAGTGATGCAGGAGCATCATCAATAAGCATACGTGGAGAGACAACTCAACGCCTTAGCGTGCCTTTGAATCATTCAGAATATTACACGCTCGTGTTTCCTGCAAATCATTTTTTGAATGATTGATAAAATGAAGAAGATCAAACGCTTGGGAGCTGAACGATCATGAGTGATCTGGGATTTTCACTCCTAGACTTTAATATAATGGAAATTAAGTAGCAGTTAGTTTTTTCTCGAGTAGACGAGTAGTCAGAGGGAACCCTAAGAACTCTTTGAAATAAATAGAGGTTTTGTATGCCTGAATGAGGCTGCTACAAATTAGTAGGATATTGTTGTGATTTAGTTCTTGTTGAATTTTTAATTCTTGTTTTATCATAGTTGTAGCCATTTACTTTTAAATGAATATAACATAGGAAAATTGATCCAATGCATGGTGTTGCTACTGTTTACAATTCCCTGTTATTTTGTTTTCAAAAATGAATGAGTTATGTTGTTAATTATATGAAACTGTGAAGTGTTTAGATAAGTTTTGATTGTTCTCTTTGTTGAGTTCATGCAAGGTGTGCATACATTCTGCAAGGAGTGCGTCGACATAGTCTGTTTTGACTCAGAATCTCAGAAGATATAGCGTGAAACTTTCCCTTTGCAAGGAGTGCAAAGTGACTGCTGTAAGGTGTGCACAGTTGTCCGCAAGAACTTAAGTCTTGCATGAGAATATGCTGCAAGGAGTGATAGAGTTTGTTTCGAATCATAATCTCAAAAGAGATAGCATGAACTTTCCATTTTCAATGAGTGCAAAGGGACTGTTTCAAGGCGTGCACAGTCGCCCGCAAGAAGCTAAGTATTGCATAAGAATCTGTTGCAAGGAGTGCACAGATCCAAAATTCAACTAAGTGTCGAAGTAACCCTCTAAGGAGTCAAAGGGTTCGAGGGAGAAATGTCAAGAGAGATAGCGGGAGAAATATTCAAGGGAAACAAAGTTCCGAAGGTTTCACGAGTCATCGACTAAGATCCGTTCAATAGGGAGCGAGATCATTCTGGATCGTCGGATCTGGGAAAAGTGCACGAGATTTAAGTCTCTATGTGCACACAGGAGTGAGGATTCATCCAAGTTCCTAAGAGTCTAGGGACCATCCATCATCGAGAGGTATAGGTGGCGCAATATCTACAACTTCAGAAGTTTGTAGATAGGGAGAGAGAGAAATCGCCGAAGAGCCAAAGTAGATCTTGGTCGTTGGTTGCCAGGGGGTTATGTGTCAACATATTTGAGACTTCGGGGGAATGTCACTTCGAGGATTTCAGTGAGGAGTTGAAACTCTTGAACTCCAAAGAACCAAAGTAAATCGTAGCCATACGATTCAGAGGACATGCGACAAAGATCCGTGAAATTCAGGTGAAACCACACCAAGAGAAAGAGAAGGATGAGAGTTGAAACTCTTGAAGCCCAAAGGATTGAAGTGAAACTCAGTCGTCAATTTGCGAGGGACACACGTTGATAGATTGTCGTCTTTGGGTAAATGCAATCCAAAAAAAAAGAGAAGACAAAGAATTGAATCTCTCGAAGCCCAAAGAGCCGAAGTAAACTCCAGTTGTCGATCTGTGAGGGACACATGTCGACAAATCGTTGTCTTCAGGTGAAATCACTCTGGGAGAAAGAGAAGATTGAGATTTGAAAATCATGAAGCCCAAAGATTTGAAGTGAACCACAGTCGTCGATCTGTGAGGGACACGCATCGATAGATTGTTGTCTTCGGTGAAAGCACTCCGGGATAAAGTGAAGAATGAGAGTTGAAACTCCTGAAGCTTGAAGAGCAGAAGTGAACTACAACCGTCGATCTGTGAGGGACACGTGTTGATAGATCATTGACTCGATAGATCATATACTTTGGGTGGAAGTGTTGTGGAGGAAGCAAGAGTTGAGAGTTGAAACTCCCAAAGCCGGAAGGGCCAAATCAATCGTAGTCATCGGTTTGGAAAGAGAGCATGCGTTGATAGATCGTGGAGATATGGGAGTGCGTACGAAAGGAGGAAAAGGGTCGTTGAATGATAGTTGACCAAGGAAGAGAGAGGATATATCTCAACCATTGATCCAGAGGCAACGCCTAAGATCACAAGATTGACGGTCACGCTTAATTGCGGGGAAAAAAAGTGATCGGGTTTTAAAATTCTTAGAGCGGGCCACAATTGAAACCACAGTATTGAAAAAGGGATACATGGCAGCTGATAGTGAATTGCGGGGAGAAAAGCGATGTGGCCCAAAACCAATCTAGACCACCCCGCAATCGCGTGATTAGGTGAGGACATAGCTCGAGGTCACATACGGGAAAGGGCTAACGGAAGAGGAGCTAGCACCTGAAACTCGACAGTTCAGTAGCGTGAAGGAAGAGGTTGCAGGTGTCATAGAAACTGCACCAAAAGACTGAAAGGGCTTGTGTTTAGTCACAAGTGAGACCATTAAGGTTTCAGAGAGTCGATTCGGCTCGGAGAATCGAATATCCTTGATCGAGAGGTCGAGCAGCCCCGAGGAGAGAAGGGGGGTCTGCATCAAGTGGTATCAGATCCTGAATTTGTTTTTGTGTAACAAAAGAGAGCTTGAAGTTGTACTCTATGTGTGAGAAACAATCAACACAATGCCACCGAGGAGATGTGTGGAGCCACCTATAGCCAATCGTGTTGTATAAAGGGAATGAGAGAGATTCATGCAATATTAGAGGCGATGGAGGAAGCATAGAAGAGAGAACCTGACGTTGGGGATGCCAGTGAGGCAAAAAGTGAAGAAACAAAAGTTGAAGAAGTTGTAGGGGAAAATGTTTCCTCATAACGCTTACTAAGAGAAGTTGTTAAATTGGGAGCTAGAGACAAGATAGACATCCCAATGTATGAAGGCAATTTGGATGTTGAAGAGCTGCTAGATTGGATAAGATCCATGGACAAATATTTTGACTATGAAGATGTCAATGAGGAGAAGAAGGCGAGACATACTGTCACCAGGTTGAAAGAACATGCAACACTATGGTGGGATGAATTGTAGGCTGAGAGGAGAAGCAAAGGCAAATAAAAGATAAATAATTGGGACATAATGGTGGCCAAGATGAAGGCTAAATTCATGCCCAAAGATTATCAAATAAATCTGTTCAGGAAGTTGCAGTACCTGAGACAGAAGGGTATGACAATGAAGGAGCACAGATAAGAGTTCTACAAGTTGAATATCAGGACTGGACAAAGAGAGAAATACAAAGAAAATGTTTTCAGATATATAAATGGCTTGAGATATGAAATCCAGGATGAGATCAGCATGATGTCAATGAGGACAGTAGAGGATGCTTATCGGAGTGCACTCAAATAAAAGGAGAAGTTGGCCAGAAAACAAATCCAGTGAGGCAGAGGTAGAAGCCCAAACAAAGGAAAGGGATTTTCCCATGACAAGGCACATAAAACCAAAGTTGAGACTAAGAAACCACACAGTGACTCAGAAAGAGGAGGAAGTTCCTGAGGGAGACAAAGTGGTGGAAGAAGTTATTCTAGAGGAAGAGGAAGAAGCAGAGGAGGAGAGGTGAGATGTTATGCTTGTGGAAAGACATGACAATGTCTTGGGAATGTCCTGAGAGAAAGAAAGAAGGAGGTGAATCTCACATTTCAGAAGCTCAGAAGCTGAATGTTGAGGCGGAAGGAGAAGAGGATGGAAGATCTCTGATGCTGAGGAAGGTTCTCTTGAATCCAGAAATAGAAGTTGAAAAACCAGTGCAGAGGAAGAGATTATTCAGGACAACTTGCAAGACTAAAGACAAAGTATGCAAGGTGATAATTGATAGTGGGAGTGTTGATAACTTAGTATCCACAAAGATGGTGGAGAAATTGGAGTTGGAGACAACTACACATCCAAATCCATATAAAATCTCATGGTTAAATAAAGGACACCAGGTAATGGTCACTAAACAATGCCTCGTTGAATTTAAGATAGGAGAATATAGAGATGAAATTCTGTGTGATGTGATTCCCATGGATGTATGTCATGTTTTGTTGTGAATACCATGGAAATTTGACAGAAATTTCATTCATGATGGGAGAAAAAATACATACACCTTGGAGAAGAATGGTAGGACACACATGTTGCTACCAATAGAGGAGAATAAAGTAAAAGAAGAATCCATCACAAGAATACTTCTCATGAGTGGGAAGGAAATACTGAGTCAGGTCAAGAAGGAGTAGGAGATGTAGTTTGTTGTGGTGAGGAAGCCCAGAGTTTTCCTTACAAGTACTTCAATGGATGATTTTCTTGAATAAGTTCAAGAGCTATTGGAGAATCTTGCTGACATAGTAGTGGACGAGTTGCCTAACTCATTTCCACCCATCAGAAGTATCATCCATAATATTTATTTGATACCAGGAGAAATTCTGCCAAAAAAAGCAGCATACAGATTGAAACCTCAAGAGAATGAGGAGGGAAAGAACCAAGTCTAAGAATTGTTAGACAAGGGTTTGGTCAGACAAATATTGATTCCATGCACAGTACCAACTATGTTGAGTCCAAAGAAGGATGGAGGATGGAGAATGTGTATAGATTCGAGAGCCATAAACAATATCACCATCAAGTATAGATTTCCTTTGCCAAGAATGGATGACTTAATGGATTGTTTAAGTGGATAAAAATTCTTTTCTAAGATAGATTTAAAAATTGGATATCACCAGATAAGGATGAGAGAAGGTGATGAGTGGAAAACAACCTTTAAGACAAATGAAGGGTTGTATGAGTGGATTGTTATGCCATTTGGCTTAACAAATGCCCCAAGTACTTTTATGAGGTTGATGAATGAAATACTGAAAGATTTCATTGGCAAGTTTGTGGTTGTATATATGGATGATATACTGGTCTTTAGCAAGACTAAAGAGGATCATTTGAGACATCTGACATTAGTGATGAGGAGACTACAGTAGGAGAAGTTGTTGATAAATCTGAAGAAGTCCTCTTTTATGAAGGCATAACTCATTTACTTTGGTTTTGTGATATCTTCAAATGAATTGAAGATGGATCCATAGAAGGTGAAAGAAATCAAAGAATGGCCATCACTAAGGAGTATGTTTGAAGTAAGTAGCTTCCATGGATTAGTGAGTTTCTACAGGAAGTTCATTAGATATTTCAATGGAATTTGTGCACCAATGATGGATACAGTGAGGAAGATCCACAAGTGTTTTAAATGGACATAGGAGGTCGAGATGAGCTTCAATATATTGAAGGAGAAGATAACAGAACGACCAATTCTGGTCTTACCAAATTTTGGAAAGACATTTCAAGAGATATTTGATGCAAGTGGAGTTACATTTGGAGTAGTCTTGAGCCAGGATAATAGACTAGTTGCATATTTCAATTAGAATTTGAATGAGACTAAGAGAAATTACTCTAGATATGATAAAGAATTATATGCCATAATTCAAGCCTTGAAGAAATGGAGGCACTACCTTGTCCAAATGAATTTGTCTTGTACAGCAATAACCAACCTTTAAAATTCAGAACCAGACAGGAGAAGTTAAACCAGAGACATGCAAAGTGGATTGAGTTTATGCATAATTTTACTTTTGTCATAAAACATATTTTTGGTAATGCTAACAAATTTGTTGATGCATTGAGCAGGTGTTTGATTCTACAGGAATTTCAGGTCAAGACCTTTGGGTTTGAACACCTTAAGGATATGTATTGTGATGATCCAAATTTCAAGGAAGCATATGAAGCATGTGCAAATCCTGTGTTGAGAGACATGAGCTAGTGGACATAGAATATGATTCAAGAGGGATTGTTGTTCAAGGGAAATCAATTGTGCATACCAAAATGCTCAATGAGGGATAACCTTTTGAAGGAAAAGTATAGTGTAGGATTGGCTGGACAACTCGGTCATGATAAAACATTTGCACAATTGAGTAGTTCATACTATTGGCTAGGTATGAGAACATAAGTGATAAATTTTGTAAACAGATGTAGTATTTGCCAACATGCAAAAGGAAAAATACAAAACACTGGATTGTATCAACCATTGCCAATACCAGAGAGGACTTGGGATGCAATAAGCATGGATTTTGTGTTGGGACTGCCAAGAACACAAAGAGTATGTGATTCCATATTTGTGGTGGTGGATAGATTTTCAAAGATGGCACACTTTATCCCATGCCAGAAGACTAGTGATGCAACACATGTTGAAAATTTATTTTTCAATGAAGTTCTTCTTCTTCATGGATTACCCCGAAAGTATTGTCTCAGACAGAGATATCAAATTCGTTGGTCATTTCTAGAGAAGACTATGGAAGAAGTTGGGGACAAATTTTTCCATCAGCTCAGCTTATCACCCTCAAACAGATGAGAAGACTGAGGTGGTGAACAAAAGTTTGGGAAACTTATTGAGTAGTTTGGATGTTGAGCATCATAGTTAGTGGGATCAGATTCTGCCACAAGCATAATTTTCATACAATGACTCACCAAACAGGAGCATTGGGAAAATCCCATTCCAAATACTGTATGGAATGTAGCCAAGAGGAGTAGTTGAGTTGAGAGACTTGGAATAGAGTGAGATCATAAGTATTGGAGCAGAATATTTTTCTGTAGAAATGCAAAAGCTCCATAGCCAGATCAGAGAGTAGTTGAAAAACTCTAGCCAAGAGTACAAGCGCAAAGTTGATCAACATCGCAGAGAGATTCAATTTGAAGTAGGAGATTAGGTTCTGGCACACCTAAAGAAAGAAAGGTTCCCTAGGGGAACACATAACAAGTTAAAAATGAAGAAGATAGGGCCATGTAATATCTTAAGGAAGTTTGATGCAAATGACTATGAGATTTAGTTTCTAGATGATGTGGGAATATCACCCATATTCAACATATCAGACTTGTATCCTTATAGGGAAGATGAAGAAGGAAAAACAAAAGGTCAGAAAGAGATTCAATGGGAAAAGAAAATACTTGTAGCAGAAAAGCCATAGATGGAGAAGATCGTTGATCATAGGATTGGCAAGAAGACCAGGAGGAAGACCTATTTTGAATATTTTGTCAAGTGGAAGGGACACCCGATAGAAGATGCTAGTTGGGAAAATGAAGTTGATATCCAAAAGCATGGAAAGTTAGTGCAGGAGCTCATGGAAAAGAGTCCAAGAATTTTTGTTTAGGAAGGTATGATGCAGGAGCATCGTCATGAAGCATACATGGAGATACAACTCAATGCCTTAGCGCGCCTTTGAATCATTCAGAATCTTAAACGCTGACATTTCCTGCAAATATGTTTTTGAATGATTGAAAAACTGAAGAAAATCAAAAGCTTGGGAACTGAACGATCACGAGTTATCTGGGAGTTTCACTCCTAGAATTTAATGTAACAGAAATTAAGTAGCAGTTAGTTTTTTCTCGAGTACACGAGTAGTTAGAGGGAACCCTAAGAAACCTCTGAAATAAATAGAGGTTTCGTATGCCCGAATGAGGCTGCTGCAAATTAGTAGGAGATTGGTGTGATTTAGTTGTTGCTGAATTTTTAGTTCTTGTTTTATCATAACTGTAGCCGTTTACTTTTAAATGAATATAACAGAGGAAAATTGATCCAATGCATGGTGTTGCTACTGTTTACAATTCCATGTTATTTTGTTTTCATGAACGAATGGGTTATGTTGTTGAGTATATGAAACTGTGAAGTGTTTAGATAAGTTTTGATTGTTCTCTTCGTTGAGTTCATGCAATATGTGCATACAGTCTGCAAGGAGTGCATCAAAAGAGTTTGTTTCGACTCAGAAGCTTAGAAGAGATAGAGTGAAAGTTTCCCTTTGTAAGGAGTGCAAAGTGACTGTTGCAAGGTGTGCACAGTCATCCACACGAACTTAAATCTTGCGTGAGAATCTACTGCAAGGAGTGACAAAGTTTGTTTCGACTCATAAGCTCATAAGAGATAGTGTGAAATTTCCATTTGAAATGAGTGCAAAGGGACGACTACAAGGCATGCACAGTCGCCCGCAAGAAGCTAAGTCTTGTGTAAGAATCTGTTGCAAGGAGTGCACAGATCAAAAATTTGACTAAGTGTTGAAGTAACCCTCTAAGGATTCAAAGGGTTCAAGGGAGAAATATCAAGAGATATAGCAGGAGAAATCTTCAAGGGAAATGAAGTTCTGAAGGTTTCACGAGTCATCGACTAAGATCCGTTCAAGAGGGAGTGAGATCATTCCGGATCATCGGATTTGGGAAAAGTGCACAAGATTTAAGTCTCTGTGTGCACATAGGAGTGAGGATTTGCTGAAGCCTCAAAGAGGCTAGGGACCATCCATCATCCAGAGGGATAGGTGGTGCAAGAGATACAACTTTGGAAGTTTGTAGATCCTGGTCGTTGGTCACTAGGGGGTTACGTGTCAACATATCTGAGACGTCGGGGGAAAGTCACTTCGAGGATCTCGGCGAGGCTTTGAAACTCCCAAAATCCAAAGAATCGAAGTAAATCGTAGCCATCCGATTTAGAAGGACATGTGGCAGAGATCCATGAACTTCGGGTGAAACCACTCCGTGAGAAAGCGAAGGATGAGAGTTGAAACTCCTGAAGCCCGAAGGACCGAAGTGAACCTCAGTCGTCGATCTGTGAGGGACATGCGTCGACAAATCGTCATCTTCTATTAAAGGCAATCCAAAAAAAAGCGAAGACAGAGAATTGAAACTCCTGAAGCCCGAAGAGTCGAAGTAAACTACAATCGTCGATCTGTGAGGGACACGTGTTGACACATCATTGTCTTCAGGTGAAAGCATTTTAGGAGAAAGCAAAGTCTGAGAGTTGAAACTCCTGAATCTCGAAGAGTCAAAGTGAACCACAACCGTCGATCTGTGAGGGACATGCGTCGACAGATCATTGTCTTCGGTGAAAGCACTCTGGGAGAAGGCGAAGAATGAGAGTTGAAACTCCTGAAGCCCGAAGAGAAGAAGTGAACTATAGTCATCGATATGTGAGGGACAGACGTCGAAATATTGTTGACTTTGGGTGGAAGTGTTGTGGAGGAAGCAAGAGTTGAGAGTTGAAACTCCCAAAGCTTGAATGGAGAAATCAATCGTAGTCATCGGTTTGGAAAGAGGGCACACATCGATAGATCATGGAGATCTGGGAGTGTGTGCGAAAGGAGGAAAATGGTCACTGACTGATAGTTGACCAATGTAAAGAGAGGAAAGATCTTAGCCGTCGATATAGAGGTAACGTCGAGATCACAATATCAATGGTCATGCTTAATTGCGGGAACAAAAAGTGATCGGGTTTTAAATTTCTTAGAGCAGGATGCAATTGAAACCACGGTATTGAAAAAGGGATACGTGGCAGCTGATAGTGAATTACGAGGAGAAAAGCGGTGTGGCCCCAAACCACTCTAGACCACCCCGCAATCACGTGATTATGCGAGGACATAGCCCTAGGTCACATACGGGAAAAGGGCTAACGGAAGAGGAGTTGGCGCCTGAAAATTGATAGTTCAATGGAGTGAAGGAAGAGGTTACGGGTGTCATAGAACCTGCACCAAAAGACTGAAAGGGCCTGTGTTTAGTCACAAGTGAGACCATTAAGGTTTCAAAGAGTTTATTCAGCTTGGAGAATCAAATATCCTTGACTGGGAGGTCGAGCAACCCCAAGGAGAGAATGGGGGTATGCATTACCCATAATTTTTTTCTAATTTTGAAGAAAATGGAAACTGAAAATACAAGACTCCTTTTTTGGGAAACGAGTTACCAAAACTACATCTCTGAAATTATTGGTCAACGTTGATAACCCTGATAAAATAATGGTGCAGCCCGGTGGACTGAAGGTAGTGAAGGGGGAACATTCCTTGGGTCGGTAGGTTGAGAAGAATGCAATATTATGGTTGGGACTGTTGTTTGGAGGGTAAAAATTGCATAAATTTGTTTTCATTTTTCTGAACATATATATATATATATATATATATATATTCAGCATGGTTCGGTGCATCAAGGACGATGCACAATTGTAGGGGAAGGGGGATGTAACATCCCCACTATAATCCCCGGTTTAATTAATGCATAGTGTAGATATAAATGTGGCTATGGCCAAACATTGTAAATGAAAAATGTATTTTCTGAATTGTAATTAAGTATAATGAAATACCAACTGCTGGAATATGGACAGAGATGGGGGATGATTAATCCAAAAGAGAGGGGGGATGCCTAGAAAGGGTCCAAGAGGGGTCCTAAGGGAAATAATTTATGGGCATTAATTCAACCCACATTTATGAGTTTTATTATCATGAGGGGAAACCTTCTATTTCTTGGTTGAGTGATGAAATCCCAATCATTGAATACTTGTCATAGGGTGGGTGTGAGAGTCACATCCCATAGTTATTGTAGATCATGAGGCTGAAGTAAAATCAACATTGGGAAGAGTGAGAAGTCAACTGTCTTGGGGAAAGAGAGGAAATTTGTATGGGTAGCAGCATGCAGTTTTAGACCTTCAGTTTTTGGCAGGAACAACTAGAGAAAACATGGAAGAAAAGATTGGGAGCTGGAACAACAAGGATGGGAAAATTATATAACATGCTGACGTGATTTTGGATCATTTTGGAGATGGAACTGAAGAGCCAGGTTGTCAGGATTGAAGAGTGAACTCTTGGGTGACCTACATTGTATCAACAAGTGTTTGCTGGTGTTTTTCCTAGCAATGAGTTCCCTTGAGTTCCTAGCTGAGAGATTCCTAGCTACCGATGCTAGAGAGACACTAATAAATGAATGTGACACCCTGTGGATTGAGATTAATGACGAGATACATTCCTTGGGTTGGGAAGGTCAAGAGGAAGAGAGATGGAGGAAATTTAGGATAATTGTAGGAGAAAACGAGTGGGTTGTGTTATGGAGTTGTGAGGGACTGTGAGAGGCACCCTTATTTTGTGGATTCCTAGCCCCAACTCAAGGGTGACTTGGTGTTGACATTTGGAACAACAATTCTTTGGTTGGGTGGAACGTCCTTCCCAAGCAATTGGTTGCATAAACTCTCTTTTAAAGATAAGTGTTTATTATTTTGTTGAGTTATTTATAATTTCATGGTTGTGAAATTACTCTGTGAATGATAATGGTTTATATGTTGGTATATATGTTTTATCAATTGCATTCATGCTTGTTTAAAGTGTTGTAGATGCATTTAATTATGGGTACTAGAAATTAGTTGAACATGTTTTTAAATTGTAGCTGGTAAGCTACATGAATTGATTAACAAAAGAAAATTTCATTTTGTGTGTTTTTCCACGTAGTAATGTTCCCCAGTTGTGTTGGGGGACATTACATAATATAAATCAAACTGGTGTCCACATACCAAACTTTCTTTTTAAATTTGTCATGCTTAATAAAATCATCTAATAGTCATCATAAGTAACATAAATGATAAAACTCATCCACTTATGTTCACATATAGGTAGATTCACGTGTCATCATAATATAGTTCTATTAATCTACTTGAGTTCAACAAATGATAAGCAAATGAACAACAATATAGGCCATAATGTAGTTTAGTTGTTTTAAAATCCAAAATGCAGGGCATTACACATTCTATAATTCTTATCTATCTTCTTTCTCCTATTTTCCTTTACTGAAAACCCAAAATCACAAATATTGAAAGTGTAAAAATCCCCAAACCCAATAACATATGGTCTCTTGTCCATAGTCAATAATATTGAATATAAAATTTCCCACTGTCAAGAAAAATCTCTCCATTGTTCAAATGTATGCAATGCAAATCAAAGGATTCATAAAAATGGCCTCCTCTTCCATCTCAAGGGAAGATGGTCACTGGGGAGGATGAGTTGGTGGTGAGTCTCAGTAAATAATATGAGGAT
>ML786877.1:63444-87848 GCA_009831015.1 Picea engelmannii | reverse complement strand
ATGCTCTCAGAATTCTTGGAGTGGAAGTGTGTGGGGAACGAAGGACAGTTGGAAGGGACCTTACGACATCAAGGCCACGGTTGTAATCTCTCTTTCACATTTAATATGATACAGTAATATGATTCTTTCCTATAAAGCTTGTTCTGTTTTATTGTATGATTCCTTGATCACATACATAGGTTTATATTGAGTTTATGCTATTACTATCACTTTGGTTGTTTGCATGTTCATCATTGTATGAGCGTTGGAATGGAGCTAGGATGGCGATGGCGAGAAGAAGTGGTGTTTAAACTGTATGTCACCTATCCCTCTTTAGTTAATAAATTCAATATCTAAAAGTTAAGGAAAGCGTCATGTTTTGGTGTGTTTTGTTCTAGATCTAGGTGGATCTAGGGAGATCAGTTAGTGTCCGCACCTACTGATTTATCCAATAACAAAATATTTTCCTCAACCTCTGGAATTCATGCTGAAGTTGAGTCGTTAGCTTCTTAAACTGGGGGCTAAGTACCAACCATTCCTGTGTTCTGCGTTGGGAAGTCCAAACATAGTTTTCTATGGTTCAAGCTTGTGTAAAAATGAAACCACCTGTCTCAATCATAGTTTCCTTTGGTTCAATATTGTGTAAAAATGAAACCACCTACCTCAAGCATAGTTTTCCGCCGGTTCAAGCTTGTGTAAAGATGAAACCAGATCCAAGCATAGTTTTGTTTAGTTTTAAGCTTGTGAAAAAATAAAATCTATCCCAAGCATAGTTTTGTTTTGTTTTAAAGATTGCGTAAAAATGAAAACAATCCTGAGCATAGTCTTTGTTCTTTCTCATGCTCGTAAATACATGAGAATAAGTTACCGAGCTTAGTCTTTGTTCTTTCTCATGCTCGTAAATCAATGAGAATGTAGCCGAGTATACTTTTATCACTTTTTCGAACTCGTAAAGGCTATATGAAAAAGGAACCCATTGGAGTTCCCTTTAAGCTCTTTTCAGGCTCTCTAAACATGAAAAGATTGTCAAGCGACCTTGTTCTGTTCACGCTCGTAAAAGTATTTGAATAAAATGTTCGATGGACGATAGTTTATCATTTTTTCGGTCCTGTCGAACTATTTTACGAAAAAGGAACCGAGAGAATTCTCTTTAAGTGTTTTTCAGACTCTATAAACATGAAAAACCCCCGAGTTTTCTTTATTTGGACTCGTAAAACAAACATCGAAAGGCCCATATGGGACTGAACCACTCCTTCTTAGGGTTCATTAAACATACTCCGAGGGACTCATTCGAAGGATGAGCTTACATTTCAAGCATATGTTATCCTCCTCAAGCTTGTGTAAAAATAAAGAGGTACTCTCCAGAGATGGTGGGGGGGAAATTGGGAAAGAAATGTGTCTAAACCTGTATTCTATGGAAGAGTCACTTTTGAACATGACACCCTTTCACTTGCTTTGTGTCTAGGTTGGAAAATCCTCTTGTCTCCTGATCATACTCCTTTATAAGATTACAAATTGGTCTGTGATCCTTATTGTTGAGTTAGTGTTTCCAAGATAGTTGTCGTATCGTCAATATGTTCAAAAGAGATGTTCAACCCGAAAAGCCTTCTATTGCGTCGGCCATTTCTGCAGTCTGTAAGCCTTCTATTGCGTCGACCATCCCTGAGTCAGACCTAAAGCACTTGTTACTCTGATCTACCTCAAATATTTTGACTCGTTTCGTGTCATTGATGGGGGATACATTAAGGCCCTCCTGTGACGAGTCTTTTTCTGTCGACTTCAATTCATTATCCAGGAATTAGACTTAGAAACTAATTGGTACCTTGGAACTTGCATGCCTCAATGGTACGTTTCCTCGCTTTCGACAGTGGGTTTCAATTATTAACCCCTGATCGGGAGATTTCGTCGAGTGTTCGACTTCAACTCATTTATTCGCATTCGTTGGATTGTACTAAGGTGCCTTGGGAGTCATTGAAATTAATGGTGACTTCCCTCACACTTGTTAACAATATACACTAATGACTGATAATCAAGTGGTTTCTACCATGTTCAACTTCGACACATGTATTTGCATGGTTAGATTCATATTATAGAGTGGTGAAGATGAAGACCCTGGATTTTTTCTGACAGATTCAGGTTGCATTGGAGTATTTTCAGTTTGTACTGTTGCATAGATCCACATTGTATGTCTCGTGGCTATGTTCAAATTTGAGTCTTTAACACATAGATCCACAATGTATTTTTGGTGGCTATGTTCATATTTGAGTCATATTGGCATGGACCTACAGTGTATGTTTGGTGGCCATGACCTATCTTACTTGACATGGATCTTCGCATGTCGACATTTGTGCTATGAGTCATTTGTATTCTGAGTATGGAAATGCCTACCTCAGTGCTGATATATTATTGTAATGTATTTCTTTGTTTGTTGGCAGGTTTCTGACTCACTGTTCCTTGTTCCCTACACACACTCGACAAAGTATTTCAGCTATCACTCTGTTCTAACTTCATACTTTGGGGGGATCTCTGTTACACATTATTTTCGTCATCCCTATGACCGTTAATGATGTAAACTATTTGTTTCCTTCAGAGGGGTCAGTGGCTTGAGTTCCTAAAGAAAGAACAGAGAAGAACTTTTCCTGAGAAAAGAAGTTGCATTTTCCTTTGTAAAAACCCTATTAAAGATGATTTTTGCATGCTGCACTATGGCTAGGGTGCGAGAATGCCCGATTCTCTCACGCTGCACCATAGCTGGGTTGCGAGAGGTTTGCAGGTTTCTCTATAAGCAGGGTGAGAGAATTCTCATACGTGGGAAAAACAAGCATCTTCTCGATGCTTCTAGAAGGAGAAACTTCCATGGTGAGGTGGCATCCAAATGGTTTGGATCTTACTCGCTTTCATGATTTGGTGGGATCATCCTAACCTCATCACCTTATCCTCTTCATCTTATAAAAGGAGAGGATCTCTCATGGAGAAAGTTGGCTTGGATGAGATTAGCTTTTGAGCTTTTGATTTTGGAGCTTGGATTGGATTGATCTTTGGAGATTGTTAGCTTGGCTAGATGAGCCATTTTGTCAATATAGATTATGAATATTATAAGATCTATGCTCTCAGAATTCTTGGAGTGGAAGTGTGTGGGGAACAAAGGACAGTTGGAAGGGACCTTACGACATCAAGGCCATGGTTGTAATCTCTCTTTCACATTTAATATGATACAGTAATATGATTCTTTATTATAATTCTTGTTGTGTTTTATTGTATGATTCCATGATCACATACATAGGTTTATATTGAGTTTATGTTATTACTATCACTTTGGTTGGTTGTGTTCTTTTGCAGGTTAATCATTGTATGAGCGTTGGAACGGAGCTAGGATGGTGATGGTGAGAAGAAGCGACATTTAAACGGTATGTCACCTATCCCTTTTTAGTTAATAAATTCAATATCTAAAAGTTAAGGAAAGCGTCATGTTTTGGTGTGTTTTGTTCTAGATCTAGGTGGATCTAGGGAGATCAGTTAGTGTCTGCACCTACTGATTTATCCAATAACACCAACTTGAATATCATAGGACCACAGTCCTCCCTAGCACCACCCTTCCTCGTTAATTATGCATAATTGGTTGACAAACAAACAATACAGGTATTTCAATTCTTACCCCTTCTTCATTGTTCTGCAATTCTTCTCTGGTTCAAAAACTGTTCTGCAGTTCTACTCTGCTACATGTTATTCTTCTATTCTTCTCTTGCTTCTGTCTGTTCGAAGACTATTACTCATCTCTGAGTTTTATCTCATGCTCTGCATTCTTTCATTTTACCCTTTTTACAGTTCATCTCATTGTTTCGATTAGAACAACCAACCATACACAGTCGTTTCATCTCTCCTTTTATACTCATCAACCTCATCAATTACACCTCGAATCTCCTTGGGCAAAGACAAAAACTTATCAGCAACAGTATCACCAACCGATCAAGAACCATGATTCGATTTTCTAACTGAATTGTAACTGAACTTATTAATCATGGAAATAAACGATGACCCTTCGATCATATTCCTGATTAACCTGCACCGTTGGATTACCAATGATGGATCTCGTGCATACTCCATATGCCCACTGGCTGTGACCACAGGCCTAATCATAATGCCTTTCACATTTCACATTTCGTCAATCCTATGTCGAAGGGTCTCGACACTCCAAGTTGCGATCGCCGAAAAAGAGCTTAGCTCCGCTAGCTCCACCTTCTCATATGATCATCGACGGTGACCACAACCTACACAAAAGGCGTTTTTTCATTTCTCATTTCAACAATCCAGAGGTGAAGAGTCTTGAATATTCATGTTGCGATCTCCGAAAAGGGGCTTAGCTCCGCTAGCTCCTCCCTTTCACATGACCACTGGCGGGGACCTGGCACTTATCCACAAAGCGCTTCGTAATTCGCAAATTCAGGAATCCTGTGGTGAAGAGTCTCGACTCTTCATGTTGCGATCTCCGAAAATGAGCTTAGCTCCGCTAGATCCTTCCCCTCATGTGACCACCGATAGTGACCACAGGCTGCTCCAAAAGGTGCTTCACGATTTCACGTTTCAGCATTCTTGTCGTGAGTGTCCTTGATACCTCCAACTCTCGGTATCCAAAACTCTGAAATAGATTCAGATCAATGGTCCATAATCTTGATGATTCGACGGTCCAGATCTTTTCGTGATCTCGCATATCGTGAGTTTCTGCCATGAATTGCTTCCTTGACTCCTCCAACTCCCGTTATCCGAAACTCCAAAACAAAACATTTGTCATGCTATGATCTATCGCCACGTGTCCCTCTTGGATCAACGATCCAGATCTTATTGTGATTTCTCATATCGCGAGTTATAAGTTTAAAGCACTGCCTTCCTTTGACTTTCCAGTCAGCAAAATGTTAATCCCTCGCCATGTGTACTCCTCGACAATGGATGACCCTCCTTCTTTTGGGGCTTTGTAAGCCTGCTTCATCTTGTACTTAAAGATTGTTCTCCTCCTTCTGGATCCAACGATGGTCAGTGCTTGCACTCAGATCCAACGTCTGAGATTTGTTCTCTTTTGCGCGTTCCTCCTATCTGTATTCATATCTAACGGTCATCGGGAATTCGGGATGGGTGATCCAACGATCACTGTTGCTCCTCACTATTGATCTTTCCATTGTCATGCCATCATCACTCTGTTGAACGTGTTGATCTTTGCCATCAATGACAAAACATGCATACTGTACCTCTGTCTGAAAACATGCCAACAATCTCCCCCTTTGACAAGAACATACAACTTTACCACTGTATTGAAATTACCACACTTTCTCCCCCTTTGACATCAATGTCAAAGAAAAAACAAGCTCCGCCTGAGCTGTTGCAGTACATCTCGAAGGTATCAGATATGTAACAAGCATATACTCCCCCTGTGTTTTTGCAGTATTCTTTGGAGGTATTATAGATTCAACCAACACAAACTCCCCCTGACATGATCGACCCTTTTAATTTGACAATGAGGTCACACCCAACTTCTGGCGAAGATATCCAAAAGGTGTCGTTGCTAATGGTTTAGTAAAGATATCAACAATCTGTTCTGTGGAAGTAATATAATTCAGCTGAACGACTCTGTTTGTAACTTGTTCTCTAAGAAAATGGTATTTTATTGGGATATGCTTAATCTTGGAATGAAGAACAAGATTCTTGGAGAGACTAATGGCACTAGTATTATCACAGTGAATTGTAATCAGATCAGTATAATTTACCTTCAAATCTGTAAGAGTTTGAATCATCCATAAAATCTGAGTGCAGCAAGTAGAAAAAACAATGTACTCTGCGTCTATAGTTGATAATGAAATAGATCCCTGCTTCTTACTAATCCATGCTACCAACGAGTCACCCAGGAAGAATGCACTTCCACTGGTGGTCTTTCTCTCATCCACATAATTTTCCCAATCTGCATATGAATAAGTAGTTAACTGAAAATTCTGATTTCTGGGATACCACAGACCATAAGTCATTGTTCCCTTCAAGTATTTGAATATTCTTGTGACAACTACCAAATTACTTTGTTTAGGACCATACTGATAACAACCTACCATTCCAACAACTTGCATTATATCAGGATGGGATGTTGTGATGTACAAAAGACTGCCTATCATAGAGAGATATGTCCTTTGATCAACATCAGGTGAAATATCATCTTTACTAAGCTTGCAACCAACCACCATAGGTGTACTAACAAGAGAGGAATCCTCCATCTGAAATTTCTTCAACATCTCTTTCAAATATTTTTTTTGAGAGATAAAAATTCCTGCAGAACTATGTTTTACTTGTAAGCCAAGAAAATATGACAATTCTCCTATCATGGACATCTCAAACTCTGTTTTCATAGAGTTAGCAAACCAATGAATAGAGGAATCATTATTACAACAAAAAATAATGTCATCTACATAAATCAAAACAACTAATAAATCATCACTTTCAGTTTTTATGTAGAGATTGTTATCAACGGTACCTTTCTTGAATCCTTTGTCTTGTAAAAATTTGTCCAGTCTATAATATGAAGCTCGTGGTTCTTGTTTCAGTCCATATAAAGCCTTCTTCAGCTTGCATACATAATCAAGGTTATCTGTCAATGATAATCCTTCAGGTTGCTCCATATATACTTCTTCCTCTAGATCTCCATTAAGAAATGTTGACTTAACATCCATCTGATAAACTTTAAAGTTCTTATGACATGAATATGGAAGAAACATTCTGATGGCTTCCAATCTTGCCACTGGTGCAAAAGTTTCATCAAAATCCCGACCTTCAACTTGTGCATACCCTTTATAGACCAATCTGGCTTTATTTCTAACAACTTGTCCTTTTTCATTCATTTTAGTTTTGAACACCCATTTGGAACCTATTACATTCCTGTCTTCAGGTCTAGGAACAAGCTCCCAAGTATTGTTCTTCTCAATCTGATCAATCTCTTCATTCATAGCTCTAATCCAATCATCATGTTGGTTGGCTTCATCAAAATTTTAGGTTCAACCATAGATTAAAAAGCAACATGGGATTGTTCTGAGTCTTTAATCATTTTCCTTCTTGTCTGAACTCCTTTATTTATATCTCCAATTATCTGATTTTTAGGATGATTCTTTCTAACAATTCTGAGAGGTGATTTTTCTTGTTTCTGTTGATTTACGTCAGTTGGAGTATTTGTATCTTCATCTGATTCAGATTCTTCTCTTTTTTATCCTTGGACATGTTCATCTTCGTTTTCAATTATATCTTTTGTGCTTGGTTCAACACTGCTTACATTTCCTATTGGGATTTCTTCATCAACTTTTATGTCAATACAATCAACCAATTTATGTAGCCTCATATTGTACCATCTGTAACCTTTACTGTTTGTAGAATAACCTAAGAATATACCTTCATCATCCCTATCATCATATTTGCCAATATTTTCATCATTATTCTTGATATAACATTTACTCTAAAAGACTTTAAAATGCTTGATTGAGGCAAGTCTTCCAAACCATAGTTCATAATGAGTCTTTTCATTGTGTGGTCTGAGATGAGCTTTGTTAAGAATGTGAACATCTGTATGAATTGCTTCCACCCAATATGTTTGAGGTATGTTCATTTCATTCATCATTGATCTTGCCATTTGTTGTACTGATCTATTTTGCCTCTCAACAACTCCATTTTGTTGTGGAGTCCTTGGAATTGTGTACTCTCTTTTGATTCCATGTTTATCACAAAACTCTTTGAAGTTCCATGAACTAAAATCTCCTCCTCTATCATACCTTACTGCTTTCAATCTTTTTCCTGTTTGATTCTCAGTTAGAGCCTTAAACACTTTGAATTTTTCAAATGCTTCGGATTTTTCCTTCAAAAAGGCAACCCATGTTAGTCTAGAATAATCATTAATAATCAACATAAAATAATTTTCTTTTCCTGTACCTTCTTTCCTTGATGGTCCACATAAATCCATATGTACTAACTGGAGAGGTTTTTCTGATGAAGGAAATTTTTTAGATTTGAACTTTGTCCGAGTAAGCTTTCCTATCTGGCATGGTTTACAAACATAATCATATGGCTTTGATATCTTTGGAAGATCCTTTACTTCCCCACTATTTTTTAGCTTGATTATATGATAAAAATTTAAGTGTCCAAGTCTCCTATGCCATAGCCAACTTTCATTATACTTGCTTAAGTGGCATTCTTCTTTTTCTTCTTTTAACACATAGACATTGTTTTCTGTTCTTATCCCTTTTGCAACTAGTTGTCCTTAATTCACAGATTTTATTCTACAATATTTAGAAGTAAAAACGACTTCACATCCTCGGTCACAGACTTGACTGACACTAAGAAGATTATGTTTCAGACCTTCTACAAGCAACACATCTTGAGATTTCCCTTTGCCATTACTCAAACTTACCATTCCTTTACCTTTTATTTTTCCTGGTGCATCATTTCGAAAAGTTACATTCCCTAATTTTCTTTCACTTAGAGTTAGAAACTTACTTTTGTCTCTAGTCATATGTTTGGAACATCCATTGTCAATATACCAGGGATTATTTTGTCTTTGGGCTGATAACACTAGTCTAAACTTGTCATCTTCTTTCTTCTTCCAAATCTTGAAATTTTCAGCAGTAGGATTCGAATTTGGCTTAAAATTCCTTAAGCGACAATCTGCAGCTTTATGTCCATAGTTATGACAGATGTAACATTCTGGTTCACTGAATAACAGATCATAATGATTGTTATGCTCATAATTGTTGTTATGTTTCACCTGAGTCCTTCCTCCATCCATCACATGATTTATAGTATGTGGTCATTTGTTTCTTGGTTGTCTCAATCTTTGTTGTGGCAGATAATTATTCCTTGATTATCTTGATTTCAAATATCTAGATCTTAAAGAACAGTTTACAGCTTTGTGACCAAAGTTAGAACAGAAAAAACCTTTGTACCTGGAAAAAGGTTGTAGTTGATTTCTTCCATGCTGATGATTTCTTTGATCAGAAAATGTGTTTGTGTTATTTATTTGATCTACAGATTCGGTTCTGGTACTTT
Organism: Picea engelmannii; assembly: GCA_009831015.1. Classification (NCBI taxonomy): domain Eukaryota; kingdom Viridiplantae; phylum Streptophyta; class Pinopsida; order Pinales; family Pinaceae; genus Picea; species Picea engelmannii. The sequence goes on along the minus strand of ML786877.1, from coordinate 78,809 downwards.
TTCTTTCATTCCTTCTTGGTGGTTGATTTTCTTTCTTTGTTTCTACAGAGTGGTTGTTGTTAATGATTGCAGTTTTGACAAACTTGATGGGTTCTATATTACTTGGATGATCACTACTTGATCCTTCTTCATAGCCTAAGCCAGCTTTCAACTTTGGATTCCTTTGCTGATTTAGAATGGAAGTTAATTCTTTTCAGGCTTTAATAGTTGGCAAATATTGGTGATACAATGCCTTAAACTTCTCCATTTCTTTTCTAGTTTTTACTATCTCTTCTTCTAAGGCTTCACACCTTGCTTTCTTCTCTGACAACTATTGTTTCAATATGTCTTCTATTTTCTTTGCCTCTTCTAACTCCACTTTTAGTAGAGAAAAGTTTTCATTAGGTTTTTCACCATTCATTTTAAACTGCATCAACAACTGTTTTTGTTTTCTCTTCTTACATCTAAGTCTGTCAATTTCTTCCAAATCACTGATTAATTCTCCTTCCATATCCACCACAACTTCTTCATAATCCATTTCACCTCCTATGTGCTCATCATCAAGATCTCCCATAGCCATAAGCATAAAATCATTCACTTTGTTTTCACATGATGAATCACTATCTATGTCTTCTGAGGAATTGTCATTGTTTGTACACAGACTTTTCTTTTTACTATATTTCTTGAATTTGTACTTATTTTCATCATCAGAGTTCTGGTCTTTTTTCTGGTGGGGGCACTTAGATGCAAAATGACCTATCTTACCACAGTTAAAACATTTGAAGGGAATCTTGCCTTGATATTTTCCTGATCCTTTCTTTAACCTTCTCACAAATTTTGCCTCAATATCATCTAAATCTGAATTAGTATTCTTGTCTGCTTTAAAAGATGCTTCTCTAGTAATGGATTTATCTTTGTTGATTCTCATTTCATATGCAGTTAGAGTTCCTAGGAGTTGATCAATGGACAGAGTTTTAAGATCATTTAGTTCTTCTATTGCAGAGACTTTTGGATTAAATTGATCAAGTAGAGATCTTAGAATCTTTTGAACTAAAAATGATTTTTCAATCTTCTCACCAAGACCCTTCATGGCATTCACAAGTTCTTCAACTCTTAAAAAATACTTGCTAACTGTTTCATATTCATTCATCTTTAGTTGTTCAAACTTCAACCTATATGTTTGTAGTTTGGCATCTTTTACTTTCCCATTTCCTTCATAATTGTTAATAAGTTTATCCCACATAGCTTTAGTAGTTTCAAGATGCATCACCTTTACAAACTCAACTTCAGCAAGTCCATTCAAGATAACATTCATTCCCTTAGCATTAAATCTAAATTCTAACTTATAATCCTTGGAAGCCAGCACAAGAGGCTTTGTATATCCAGTCTCTATTACATCCTAAACATCAGCACCTAAGGCCATTAGGTATGTTCTCATTCTAACCTTCCAAAAGGAAAAATTTGTTCCATCAAACAGAGGAGGCTTACTGGCTGAAGTCCCTTCATGAATTTTCATGTTTAAGCTTACATATATACCTTTAAATAAAAGGAACTCGCTCTGATACCAATTGTTAAAATTACTATGAAAACTAAGAGGGGGGGTGAATCAGTTGTCTCTGTGCTTAAACAATTTTAAGTCTATTAAACCATTTTTAATCTTTCATCAAATGACCATCAATATTATAGATCATATGAACAACATAAATAATGAGCATCAATCACATATAAGATATACACAAAGACATATTTTCACGAGGAAACCCATAAAGGGAGAAAACCTCTTCTTCTTCAAAATGATAGGAAATCTTTTAAGTTTTGTACATCATCTATGTTTGAGCACCAACTCAAAGTGAGGATACTACCTCTTTTTTACAAACTCCAACTTGTTGAGAGCACCAACTCTCTAGTTTCTATAGCACCCACTAGAAGGAAGCACCAACTCTCCAAATATTCTAGCACCAACTGGATTTATACAAGCACCAACTTGTATACAGAAAACTCTGTGTTTTCCTGAGCACCACCCTTCCACCCTGTTTTTCTAGGCACAACTAGATGGAAGATACAACTTCCAATATTCAAGCACCAAATTGATTATCAGAGGACCACAGTCCTCCCTAGCACCACCCTTCCTCCCTAATTATGCATAATTGATTGACAAACAAACAATACAGGTATTTCAATTCTTACCCCTTCTTCATTGTTCTGCAATTCTTCTCTGGTTCAAAAACTGTTCTGCAGTTCTTCTCTGCTACATGCTATTCTTCTATTCTTCTCTTGCTTCTGTCTGTTCGGTGACTGTTACTCATATCTGAGTTTTATCTCATGCTCTGCATTCTTTCATTTTACATTTCATCTCATTGTTTTGGTTAGAAAAACCAACCATACACAGTCGCTGCATCTCTCCTTTTATACTCATCAACCTCATCAGTTACACCTCGAATCTCCTTGGGCAAAGACAAAAAATTCCTAGCAATTGTATCACCAACCGATCAAGAACCATGATTCAATTTTCTAACTAAATTGTAACTGAACTTATTAATCATGAAAATAAACGATGACCCTTCGATCATATTCTTGATTAACCTGCACCATTGGATTACCAATGATGGATCTCGCACCTACTCCATATGCCCACTGACTGTGACCACGGGCCTAATCAAAATGCCTTTCACATTTCACATTTCAGCAATCCTGTGCCGAAGGGTCTCAACACTCCAAGTTGCAATCGTCGAAAAAGAGCTTAGCTCTGCTAGCTCCACCTTCTCATATGATCACCGACAGTGAACACAACCTACAAAAAAAGGCATTTTCGCATTTCTCATTTCGACAATCCAGAGGTGAAGAGTCTTGACTCTTCATGTTGCGATCTCTGAAAAGGGGCTTAGCTTTGTTAGCTCCTCCCTCTCACATGACCATTGGCGGTGACTTGGCGCTTATCCACAAAACGCTTCGTAATTCACAAATTTGGGAATCCTGTGGTGAAGAGTCTCGACTCTTCATGTTGCGATCTCCAAAAAGGAGCTTAGCTCCGCTAGCTCTTTCCCCTCATGTGACCGCCGACAGTGAACACAGGATGCTCCAAAAGGTGCTTCACGATTTCATGTTTCAACATTCTTGTCCTGAGTGTCCTTGACACCTCCAACTCCTGGTATCCGAAACTCCAAAATGGAGTCATATCAGCGGTCCACAATATTGATGATTCGACGGTCCAGATCTTTTCGTGATCTCGCATATCACGGGTTTCTGTCGTGAGTTGCTTCCTTGACTCCTCCAACTCCCAGTATTCGAAACTACGAAATGAAACATTTGTCATGCTCTGATCTATCGCCACATGTCCCTCTTGGATCAACGATCCAGATCTTATCACGATTTCACATATCGTGAGTTAGAAGGTTAGAGCATTGCCTTCCTTTGACTTTCCAATCAGCGAAGTGTTAATCCCTAGCCACATGTACTCCTCGACGATGGACAACCCTCCTGCTTTCGAGACTTTTTAAGCCCGATTCATCTTGTACTTAAATATCTTTCTCCTTCTTCTGGATCCAACGATGGTCAGTCCTCGTGATCAGATCCAATGTCTGAGATTTGTTCTCCTCTTTTTCACATTCCTCCTATCTGTATTCAGATCTAACAGTCATCGGGAATTTAGGATGGGTGATCCAACGATCATTGTTGCTCCTCACTATTGATATTTCCATTTCCATGCCATCATCGCTCTACTGAACGTGTTGATCTTTTCCATCAATGACAAAACATGCATACTCTACCTCTGTTTGAAAACATGCCAACAATTATTTCCCTTTATTCCTCGTAATTTTTTGTACTTTCATTTGGATTGGACCTAGAGGATCGATGTGTTTGGATCACCCCTCTTGGCTCAGGATTGAGTGACAGGTTCTATGCATTTTACGCTACTCATTTTAGTTTGGAGCATTATGAAATTTGGGACTGGATGCCTTCATATCTTCCCACTACATAGTGGATTGTTGGTGGGGATTTCATCATTGTGGAGTGGGAGGGGAATAGATGTCGGGGTGGTTCGTGGTCAATGGCTTGGAGAAACAAGATTGGTGTTGATGCAATGAATATATTTAGATATTTGACCCCAATTGGAAACAAAAGGGGATGGAATATGGTAGTCGGTACACTTGGTCTAATTATTGCTAGGGCTAGGACAATGTTTAGGAATGATCAGATCATTTCTACAGGCCTGAGGAATATATGATTTTTTCTCGCAAACATCATCTTGCAGTTGTGCTTTTGGATGTGGTAGTTTTCCACACAATTAACTTCATCAAAGATTGGGGTATGATGCAAGCAAAAAAGAATAATAAGTATTTGTGGACGACTTGAAAATATCTTGAGGAGGTTCACACCTTTCTTGAAGAATATCTTCATAATGTGACACTTTAGGGAGAGGTTGTGAAGTTGGGCATCATTTTTCATCTAGATAAGGAATATATTTCTAGTTTGTGCTCAAGTTCATTCCATATTCAATGAATCTAGGAGGGAGATGTTGGAATTAATGTCATTGATGTCAAAGGATTAATGTTGTCATCAATGTCATATTATGGCTTTACAAATACACATAACATTTCCAAGATTGATTTATATATAGGTTTACAAGTATATTAAAAAGAATGGGTGCACGTGAAAAAGTAGAAAGTGAAATGGTGGATTCAAACCCATGGTATTTGGAAAAGTGAAATAAAAAAGGGGAATTAATTATTTAATTAATGGGTGTCGTGTCTTTTTGAATTAACATGTCCCTTCATGAAGGGTTGTGATAAATTATAAAAAGAGAAAGTATGAGAAAAAGTGTGTGGGTGAAAAATGTAATAACATTTGAAAAAGTGGATGAGCAAAGATTAAATATCATTTCAAGATGGGAGAGTTGTGAAATCAGGATTCAAGTTAGCTTGGCATTTTCGCTATAACTTATTTTTTGGGATGTTTCAGACTCTGAAAATTTGAGAATACAGAGGTGATATCTTTGGGTACATGTGGTTAAATTTTTAGATGTTGGTTCGCTATACTTTATGATATATTCCCTGTGAAAGTCAAGGTTCCTAAATGCTCCTAAAATCAGTTTCAAACATGCCAGTTTAAAATTTTTGCTATAACTTATTTTCTAGGACATTTCAGACCATGAAATTTTGAGGAGATGGAGGTGATATCTATGGATACATGTGATAGAATTTAATATGTTGGTTCTCTATACTTTTGGATATATTCCCTGTGGAAGTTAGGGTTTCTGAATAGTCCTGAAATCAGTTTCAAATAGGCCAGTTTGGTATTTTTGCTATAAGTTATTCTTGGGGTTTCATACCATTAAATTTCGAAGGGATAGATGTGTGATCTCTAGGTGCGTGGGGTTAAAATTTCAAATGTTGGTTCTCTATACTTTCAGAGATATTCCCTGTGGAAGTTAGGGTTTTTTAATAGTCCTGAAATCAATTTTAAACAGGTCAGTTTGACATTTGCGCTATAACTTCTTTTCTAGGATTTTTCAGACTCTTGAATTTTCAGGGATTTGAGGAGACATACATAAGTACCTCAAGTACCAATTTCAAAATTTGTTTCACTAAGACTTATGAGATATATCTTGTGTAATTTAGGGTTTCTGAAGGGCCCTGAAATGAATTTCCAATAGGTCATCTTGGCAGTTTCTCTATAATTTGTTTTCTGGGACTTTTCATACTGTGGAATTTTTAGGGATCCGAGGAGACATACTAAAGTAAGTTAAATAAAATTTCAGAATCATATTTGCAAAATTTTATACGTGAAAAATTCAAATTTTGGTCTGACCTGGTGAAGACATAAGTAACAAGCAAACTCACTAAAGGTAATGTGAATGTTATCATATTTTTAAGAAGTTATATGTACTAAATTGTAACTTGAAGGTTGGTGTCGCTCAACACATGGTATCAAAGTGGGTTCCTTTGGAAACAGTCTAGCCATTGGAAGGTAGATCTCAAGAGCACGCATGGTTGGTCAAGAAGGTTTCTCCACAAACAGGGCTCTATTGTTTGACGAAACAAACTATGCCTTCTATACCATAAGGATGAAAACCTATTTAATAGCTCTTGGTTTAGATATTTGGAAATGTCTTGTGACTAGTTATAAGCTCCAACATCTCCACCAACATATTTGTCTAGAAATAAGGCTAGTGAAAATAATGCAAAGGAAATGAATGCCATCTTGTGCGGTCTATTAGAGTTAGATTTTTTCAAGGTAATGCATTGTGAATCGAAAAAGGACATTTTGGAAAAAAATTGAAACATCTATTAAGGTGATGACAAGGTTAAGAAAGAAAAGCTAGAAACTCATAAAAGATAGTTCGAGAGTTTGAAAATGAAAGATGAAGAAAATGTTGTATCCTATCTCCTTTGTGTCGATGAAATTGTGAACACAATCAAAGGAATTGGTGAAAAACATAAAGAATCAATGATTGTGCAAAAGGCGATAAGGTCACTTCATTGACAAAGTTTCTGCCAAAGTTTCTGCCATTGAAGAAATGAAGGATCTTAATTCATTGACAATGAATGAATTGCATGGGATTCTCACGGCATATGAAATGAGGACAAAGAAAGACACGCCATGAAAGCGATAAGTATCCTTCAAAGATTCAAAGAATAAGAAGAACAAAGAATACAAAGCAATCGACTATTCCAACTGTGAATCAGATGTAGAGGAAGCACATTTTTTGATAAAGCTCAAAAAGGGATCTAGAAAATACAAAGGTAAGCTACCCTTTAAATGCTTTAATTGTGGGAAAGTAGTACATGTTACTGCTAAGTGTCCATATGTGAAAAATGAAAGTAGTGATGAAGAAGAAGACCATAACGTAAAGAAAGGGAGAAAGCATCATCGATACAAAAGGAAGAAGCACGAAAAGAAGAAGAACACTTATAAGAAAAAGAAGAGTCTATACTCAAAAGGGGTTAATGACTCTTCTGAAGAGAGAGATGAAAGTATCTCTGATACTAATAGAGAGAAAACTCTCTTCATGGTAATGTAAACGAAGATTGATACTTTAGAAAATGAATACAAAGGAAATAAATGATGGATTCAGAAGAGGAACGAAATACTGAAACTAATGCGGAAATGGATCTTGAAGAAGAACTTATTTGTGCCTTAAGTGAAATAAAGAAGCTTAAGAAAAATAATTTGAAACAAAAGGAGTAGTTGCTGAAATATGAAGAGGGGGATTGTGGTGCAAAAGAAAAAAATTCACAAAGCCTTGAAGAAACACAGAAGACTATTATAAGCCTAAATATTCAACTAGAAGAGGCAAAAAGGACGAACGAGGTGGTGAGAATCTAACTAAAGGAAAAGGAAGAAAATTGCAAGCAGCTAGAAGATGAAATTGTTTACTTAAGGAAGGAATTGGTGAATTCAATTGCTCAGTTGAATAGAAGCTTGAAGTTTGAAAAGATCATTGAAATATTAGATTGTATCATCAAATGCCAAAGGTCACCACTCATTAAAACTGGTCTTGGCTATGTTAAGAATTAGATGACCACCAAAGAAGATTCAAAATATACAGAGTCATAAAAGAAAGTAAATGAAGGAAAATCTAAAATCTATGTTGATATACTCAAAAGCTCCATTAGTGATGAAGACAATAGGAAGAGAGAAAATGATATTCCACAAAAAAAATGACATTCCTCCCAAGGACAGATTCAGAAGATCTTTCCCACCAAGATGGCCTCACACATCTCGGTACAAAAAACATTTCCTTGTTTATTGTTTTACTTGCAATAACTTTGGTGATAAAGAAATATATTGTAGATAACATGCAAGAAATAATGATGTATGTAACAAAAACACAATTACTTATGGGTTCTCAAATAAAAACTGTAATTGGTTTGCTCCATTATTTGATTAAAATGTTGTATGTTAATAGTGCAATAACTATGGTCATAGAGCACATTTTTTTAGAAGTGACCCAGTTGAAACTTCTAGGAAAATCAAGGAAGTGGATACCCTTTCCAAACAAAAGAAAGAACCATAAGAGTTTGGAAAAGGAAGCAAGAGCAAGAAAAATAGAAGGAGGAATCTATGCTTGTGCAAACTGCTCTTCATGCTCAAAACAAAGGAAACCGATGGTACATTGATAGTGGATGTTCAAGCCACATGACATGTGACAAGATAAATTTTCTCACTTTGAAAGAAGTTAACGAAGGAAGTGTGACATTTGGAGATAATTCTACCGCAAGGATAGTTGGAAAAGGTACTCTCAATCTCAATAATAGAAAGACTAAAACATAAAATTTGTTGTATGTTGAAGGTTTGAAACACAATCTTCTCAATGTTAGTCAAATGTGTGATCAAGGACACAATATCACATTTCATTCTCAAGGATTTGAGATAAGTAAGAAAGACTTTGGAATACTAGTGGAAAATGCATATAGAACCTCAAATAATGTATATATCCTTAATGAGATCAAGGGAGAAAAATGATATATGGGACAAATGGATGAAATTTGGTTATGGCATAGAAGAATGGGCCATATGAATCTAATAATCTAGTAAAAATCAACACTAAATAAGCAGTGAGAGACATGTCAAAGATTTCTAAACCTTCAAACACTCTTTGCAAGAAATGTCAGCATGGAAAATAGATAAGAGCAATCTTCAAATCAAAGTAGTAGTAAAATATGAAGCCATTGGAACTTGTTCATACAAATCTTTGTGAGCCTACAAGAACACAAAGCATACAAGGTGAAAATTACTTCATGTTGCTCATTGACGATTACTCTAGAATGACATGGGTTACGTTTCTAAAAGAAAAATATGAAGTGTTTGAGAATTTCAAAGCATTCAAAGCCTTGGTTGGAAATGAAAATGATTAGAAAATCAAATGCTTGAGATCAGACAAAGGAGGCGAGTTTATCTCAAATAAATTTGAAGAGTTTTGTGAGCTTCATGGAATAAAGAGACATTTTTCAACTACAAGGACTCCACAATAGAATGGAGTGGTAGCAAGGAAGAATTGAATAGTACAAGATATGGCTAGAACAATTTTAAATGAAGCTAATCTATCAAATAGGTTTTGGAGAGAGGTAGTCAACACCGCAGTCTACATTCTGAATAGAGGGAAAATCTAAGTCTACAACAAAAAAACACCTTATGAATTATGGAAGGGTAGACCAGAAACAATTAAATACTTCAAAGTTTTCGGAAGCATGTGCTACATAAAAAGAGATGGTGAGGACTTGGGAAAATTTGACTCTAGAGCTAATGAAGGTATCTTTCTTGGTTATTCATTAAGAAGCAAGGCTTAATGATGTTACAATAAAAAATTGGGAAAAGTCATAGAGAGTTCCAATGTGAATGTGGATCAAGTAGGGCATCAAAAGGTGAAAGCGCATGTTCAAACAAAGGAATCAAGATGAAAATACAAAGAAGAAGAAGCATAATGTCAAAATACAAAGACACCATCTAGATTTGTCCAAAAGAATCATTCAAAAAATCAAATTCTTGCTAATAAATATATAGGAGTGCACAATAGAAGAAGATTAGAAAGTGGACTAGAACATGCAAACTTCTCTTTTCTATCTAAAATAGAGCCTAAGAACTTTATAGAAGCTAGTGAAGACAAGCATTGGATTGATGCCATAGATGAAGAGTTGAATCAAATTGAGAAGAATGAGACATTGGAACTTGTTCCAAGACCAAAAGATAAAATTGTGATTGGCACCAAGTGGGTTTTTAGGAAAAATTTGAATGAAGATGGACAAGTAATAAGAAATAAAGAAAGACTGGTTTGTAAAGGCTATGCCCAAGTTGGTGGTATTGATTTCGAAGAAACTTTTGCCCCGGTTGCAAGACTAGAAGCTATTAGAATGTTTTTGGCATTTACGTGTTTCAAGAACTTCAACGTTTATCAAATGGATGTCAAGTTTACCTTTTTCAATGGAAATTTAGAGGAATAAGTAGACATTGAACAACTAGAAGGATTTTTGTTTTTATAAATTAAAGATCATGTATGCAGATTGAAGAAAGCACTTTATGGGCTAAAAGAAAATCCTAGAGCCTGGTATTCAAGACTTGACAAATATCTACAAAAGCAAGGCTTCAAAAGAGGAGTTGCTGACAATAATCTCTACATGAAGAACATAAGAGAAAATTAGTTGATTGTTGTGGTTTATGTAGATGAAATAATTTTTGGAGGCAGTATGAAAAAAAGGTGCCAAAAGTTTGCAATAGAAGTGAAAAAGGAATTTGAGATGTCTATGCTTGGCGAATTGTCATTCTTTCTTGGTTTACAATTTTCTCAATTCGACAAAGACATATTCATTTCATAAACCAAGTGTATCAAGAAAATGTTGAAGAAGTTTATAATGGAATATTGTGCACTAGTCAGCGCACCCATGGTTAGAGGTTGTAATTGAGAAAAGATGATGAATCTCCAAAAGAAAATCAAACATTTATTAGGTTAATGATTGGTGGCCTACTATATCTAACAACATCAAGGCCACACATTATGCAAGTAGTAGGATTGGTTGCATGGTTTCAAGTTTCACCAAAAGAAACTCTTGTGCAAGCAATGAAAATAATATTCAAATATATAACAGACACATTAGACTTCGGCTTGTGGTACTCAGGAGGTGCATATTTTACTTTAACAAAATATACAAATGCAGATTGGGAATGCAATGTTGATGATAGGAAAAGTACAAGTGGAGGAGAATTCTTTCCAGGCAATGGTCTAGTGTCTTGGTTGAGCAAGAAACAACCTCCAGTTTCTCTATCCACAGTAGAGACCGAGTATATAGCAACAACATCATGTTGCACACAAGTTATTTGGTTGAAGAAGACATTGACATATATTAAGGTATAATATGATAATCCAATATCAATAATTTGCGACAACACAAGTGCAATAAATACTTCAAATAATCTTGTTATGCACTAAAAACAAAGCATATTCCAATCAAGTATCACTTATGAACAAGTAGTGGAACATAATGTCAAGTTGGAATATATTTTCACCAAAGAATAGATTGCAGATATTTTAACAAAGCCCCTTCCCAAGGATACATTTGAATATCTCAGACAAAAATTGGAGTAATATCCATCTCATCACTAAGTGCTTAAGGATAAGCACAAACTCAGGGGGAGCATCCCTTTGCCATTGATGTCAAAGGGGGAGAGTTGTTGACAAGGGGAGATTGTTTCTATGCTTGGTGGACCATGTGTTTTGTTTCAAGATTGCCATCAATGACAAAGGGGAAGACTATTGGAATTATTATCCTTGATGTCAAAGGATTAATGTTGTCATTAATGTCATATTACGACTTTACAAATACACATATCATTTCCAAGATTGATTTATATATAGTTTTACAAGTATATTAAAAGGGGGGTACATGTGAAAAATTAAAAGGTGAAATGATGGTTTCAAACCGATGCGTTTGGAATCCCATGGAATTTTTCCATGGTATTTGGAAAAGTGAAATAAAAAATGAGAATTAATTATTTAATTAATGGGTGCTATGTATTTTTGAATTAACACGTCCCTTCATGAAGGGTTATGATAAAGTATAAAATCAAAATGTATTGAGAGAAAGTCTGTGGGTGAAAAATGGAATAACATTTGAAGAAGTGGATGAGAAAAGATTGAATATCATTCCAAAAGGGGAGGGTTGCAGAATCAATTTTAGGTCATCTTGGAATTTTCGCTATAAATTATTTTCTGGGACGTTTCAGATTGTGAAATTTTGAGGGGAGGGAGGTGAGATATCTAGGTAAATGTAATAAAAATTTAAGATGCTACTTTTCTATACTTTGTTTGATATGCCATGTGGAATTTAGGTTTCATGAATGCTCTCGAAATTAGTTTTAAACAAACTAGTTTGGAATTTTCTCTATAACTTATTTTCTGGGACGTTTTGGACCGTGAAATTTTGAGGAGACAAAGGAGATATCTCTAGGTACATGTGTTTAAAATTTAAGATGTTGGTTCGCTACACTTTCTGATATATTCCTGTGGAAGTTATGGATTATGAATAGTCCCGAAATCAGTTTCAAACATGTCAGTTTGGTATTTTCACTATAACTTATTTTTTGGGACTTTTTAGATTGTGAAATTTTTAGGGTTGTGAGGAGAAATATAGAAGTACCTCATGTAAACATTTCAGACTTTGGTTCACTATACCGTCTGAGATATACCCTGTGGAATTTAGGGTTTCAGAATGGTCCTAAAATCAATTTCAAACTCGTCAACTTGACATTTTCTCTATAACTTATTTTCCGGGACTTTTCAGACTGTGAAATTTTTAGGGATTTGAGGAGACACATCGAAGTACCTCAAGTAACAATTTCAAAATTATATTTGAAAAATTGGATACATGGCATGTTGTATAAGTTCGTTCTTGGGAAGAGGCAAAAAACAACAAGCTTTGGGAAAGTTACCATAAATTTCATTGGAAATTCAAATTTTGGTTAGACTTGGTGGAGGAAGAAGTAGAAAGAAGACTCAATGGAGGTAATGTGAATTTTATCATGTTTTGAAGAAGTTATATGTATTAAATTGTAACTTGAAGGTTGGTTCCACAAACAAATTATTGTTTCTTGCTAATTTGGTGCTTAGGGGTGGGGATTGGCATCTCTAGTAGATTGGTGTTTACGAATATCTATAAGAGTAGGTTGGCACCTACCAGGGTTTTCAACAATGGGGATTGGTGTCTCCAGTAGGCTTGTGCCTACAAATATTTGTAATAGTTGGTTTGTTCCTAAAAATAATTATAAAGAGAAGTTTTGTGGTTTTCTCCTGAAAGGGTTTCCACGTAAATATTGTGTTCCATGTTCTGCAGTTAATAGATCTCATATGTGATTGTTTTCCTATGGTTTATGATCTTTTGAAAAAATACAAATTGTATTATACTGATTCACCCCCTATCAATATAAGTGTGTGCTCATTATGGGATGAAGGTTCCAAGTTTTATTTTCACTTTCTCAAGTCAAAGGTTATGAAATAGAGGGTTCTTAGCTACATGGTGATGATGAATGTCTTGTTGAGGATCCTTTAGATGTTGGAGGTATGTTTAATTAACCTTTTCAAAATAGTTTTTCTCATTATGCTCTCAATAATGGGGTGGTGGCTACCAGAGATGCTTGTTGTAAGGTGGTTCCCCACAATGCTTCTTGTGGTGATAGGGACATGTTGGACAAATAATTTTTGAAGGAAGGGTTTTTTTTGCTTTGTCTTCCATGCAAAATGACAAGTACCCAATCATGTATGGGGTTCCTTGTGAGTTCTACAAGATCATGTGGGTAATTATTTTTATTCTTTGGCCTTTGAAGTATTTCATTCTAGTCTGATCTCACAATTTCTAAATGAGGGTTTGATCAACTTATCCCAAATAATGTAGTGAAGGATTCCATTAGTGGTTAATGGCCTATCACTTTGCTCATTATTTCTTATAAAGTTATGACCAAGGATTTTTCATTGTGGGTCTTCTCAATCACTAAGTATGTGGTTCATTAGGAGAAGAAAATATTTGTTTAGGGGAGATTCATTCTTGATATTGTAGTTTCTACCTATGAGGCCATGGAGTGGGAATTTCAACAAAGCATATGATCTTGTTGATTGGTCTTTTATTTTAGAGATGTTGATTTATTTGGGTTTTGGCCTCAGTTGTGTTTCCATGGTGAACACTCTATTCACCAATGCTTAGGCCTTTGTCTCTACTAATAGGGCCTTATCTCTTAGGATCTCCCAACATTTCTCTACCCATTAAGGATGTTTGTTATCCCCGTATTTATATACCTTGATTTTAGATGCTTTGTGTTACTTGTTGGAGGTTACCTGCATTTCTATACATATCCATGATATTCGTATCTCATATGGATCCAAGATGGTTAACACCCACTTTAATGATGATTATGTCCTATCGGTGATGGAAAAGAAGGATTTTGTTGATGGAACCCTTGTTTGTCTAGGCACATTTTACTCTATCTTAGGTGGCATGCTCAATTCTCATAAAACATATTTTTGGTTAGTAGGATTGGATCCACCCCTAGATTAGATCCCTGTTGATTGGTCTTATATTCATCCTAGTGTTATCACTCATGGGATTGGTCTTTGCAGAGGCTACATAGTAATCTTCACATCTAACACCATAAGGACCTCCCCTTTGTAGGATAGCTAACTATTGTTGGTTTCATTCTTTAGGTTCTCATGTGTATTGTCTCTTGTTGGTTTCCCAATAGAGCAAAGTTCCAATGAATTGAGAAAATTTTGAGGGCCTATCTGTGGTCTAAGTATGGCGGGATTCCATTGGCTCCATGGGATGTTTTCACTACGCCCAAGGATGAGGTGGTGCTTGGTTTGATTGTTGTTTCTACCTAGGGTAGCATTATGATGACCAAGTGGGTGGTGTAGTGTATTGAGGGTTGAACTCCTTAGAAGATCTTGTTTTGAAATTGGATTCTTACAACATAGTATTTAAGTATATTCCAAGGGGATTTTAGACTATGCAATACCATCTTGTTCCCTCACTTATTTAAGGTGTCAGGCTCCCTCATTTTTCAGAGCATCTAGTTAGTTTGGAAAGTGGTTGCAACTTTGGTCCATTGATGGTGGGAGGTGTGGGGGTCCTCCTTTTTTTTAGTATGAATATGATTCATTTTGGCTTTGCATAAACCTTGGTTCATCATGTGATTCACAACCTTAATCATTCTTTTGAACTCAATTTTAGATGAGCCTTGATGTTTCACTTGCTTGATTATGACTTGGTTTCTTTCCCTTCCATGACTTTAAAATTTTCTTCCTCAATTGATTTTCAATTTAGTTTAGTTCCCTAATTTTCAAATTGGGCCTGATTTTAAAATAAGGCCTCTTATTTTCCTTTGATGGATGAGCCTTTTACCAATCTCAAAATTGGCCCCAATTTATAAATCGAGGCCATTTCTTAACTACATGTAGTATGGCCAACATTTATTTTTCATAAATGGGTTTGAGTAATTTTTGTTCCTTTAAGTTGGTTGTTTTTGGAGGTAAGGGGCCTTCCTTCTTGCATTAAAATTGCACCAATGCCATGGCCTAAGGCGTTACACTCCACACTAAATGTTTTTGTGAATTCAGGTGTGGTTAGGGAAGGAGTTGTACACATAGTCTCCTTAAGTTTTTCAAAAGCTTTGGTTGCTTCTTGAGTCCAAGAAAATGCTTGAACCTTCTTTAATATTGTTTTTAGAGGTGTTGTTATTTGATCATAGTTCTTGAAAAACTTACAGTAATATCCTGTCAATCCTAAGAATCCTCTAAGTTTGTTAAAGGTTTTGGGAATTGGCCATATCCTCATAGCTTTAATTTTGTTAGGGTCCACTTTTACACCTTCATGAGATACAATATGACCCAAATATTCCACTTCCTG
>ML786877.1:29416-63394 GCA_009831015.1 Picea engelmannii | reverse complement strand
TTTATAAAATTTTGGCGATTTTTAAGGTAAAATAATTTTATCCTATAGAATTTGGGCGAATTATTTTTAAAATAACGAATCTCGTTTTTGGAAAAACCATGGAAAATTAGCCCATGAGCGAAATTTAGCCCCTAAAATCATCCATGTCTTTTGGGCATATGAACACCTATACGGCCTAATTTTAGGTTGTACGCTTCTTGGTTGAAAATGATTAACATGGTCATGATCTCAATAAGATGGAATACCCTTATGCATCTCTTCGAAGACATTGGAATGATTGTCGATAACTATTTGGAGATCCACTAGAGAAGAGGATATAGATGTTTGAAAATATAGTGAACACAATTCTGCAATTACACAATGGTGTCCCTTTTTGAGTAATTGTTTCATGCTATTAGAGCTTATCACCTTAGAGGGTTTCCCTTGGACACCTCTAAACTCAAATTCCTTTCCTTTTGAGGAAAATATCATGAAAAGATATTGAAAATTAAAGGCCACTATTTTCGACGATTGTAACCATTGGATCCCTAATACAACATCAACAACACCCATTTGGATGGAAATCATGGGAATATCTAATAAATACTCTCCCATATTGAGCTTAATATTTTGACACTTCCCAAAACAATTTATGGTACCTCCATCTGCAATCATTCCTTGTAACTCTGGTGTTGGAAATACAAAGCAATTGAGATCTTTTGATAATTTGTAATTGATGAATCTATGGTTACTACTAGAATCAATCGACATTATTTGCTTTTTTATTTTTTATGCATCCTTGTATCTTGAGGGTTTGTGGAGTACATATGTTGGCCAATGCATTGCAAGATGTTGTTGGAGTAATCTCTTCTAGATATAGATCTTGCGATGGTTCCAATTCTTGATCTTCTTCCTCTTCATAGTCTATGTAGAATAATTTATTATCACCAAATTTATGCCCCTTTCTGTACTTTCTATCACAATTGAAACATAGTCCCTTTTCTCTTCTTTCATCCATGTGTTGAGGTGTCAACCTTATCAGTTGAGTGAGGTCAGGAGAGGGAACATGGTGCTCTCTATAGTTATTAGTGGTCACCCTTCTAGTAACCATATTTTTTTCCACTTTCCTTTCCATACTGAAAGATTTCTCTAGGGATTTATGTTCAAAGAGATGCACCTCATGTTGAATTTTCTCCTTTAAAGTGCCCATAAAGAGATCTAACAAATTATCCTCAGGAATGTTCTTTACCCTAAGACTGAGTTTTTGGAATTGTTGAATGTGCTTAGTAATTGGACCCTTTTTCTGAGTATTTATCAATTGACTAAAGAAAATATTTCTCTTAATATCCCCACAAGGTGATATCAATTCATCTGTAAAATTGGACCAAGAGACAATATAATTTTTTTTCTTTCACAAAGCTATTGATACCAAAAAAATTGTTCATTTTCTAAATACAAGGATCCAATATGTACCTTATGTAAGCTTGGCACCTGGTGTATATAAAAGTATTGCTCCATATGGAATATCCATGTTATAGGGTCTTTACTATTAGACTTCCTCATATCAATCTTTGGAATGAAGTAGTTCCTTGTTGCCACATTGAAACCTCGATGATGTGGATCTTGAAGTGACAAATAATCATGATTTTGGGGATCAATATTTATTTCCTCCACATTTACATGGATTCCTTGTGTCATGATATCTCCTTGAGAAAATATCTCATCTAGGGTATGTAATAAGATGATTGACATGGAATTTTGCAATTATTTCGTCTTCTTATCCATCTGTACCCTATTTTCTTCCATCTTGTTTTCCAACAAGATTTCCATTTTATCTTTCATTTATTTTTTAAGTGTGTATTGGGGATGTGAGAAATCCACGTGTTTCAACACACCACCACTCATTTCATCAACTTGGTTCTTCAATTGGGACAACCTGTTTTCAAAGTCTTCATTTTCTTCTTATGTCATGTGTGAGATCTTTGGAGTTTTACTAGGAGTGACAATTCTTGAAGGACCTCTTTCCATTGGATAAAATAATAATGCTCCTCTTTTTCCTCTTTATCACAAATTATGGATCACCAAAAACAAATCTTCCAATAAAAAGTTATGTCAATTGTAAGTTATATATCTTTAAAACTCTATTTTGGAGACTTTTTGGATGGTGGACCTTTGTCCTAATATATATCTGAAATTTGAACCCTTTCGAGTCTAAAATTTTGGCTTGTAGTACTATGATATGATTTCTTAAACTCTTGAAAATTTCATAGTATGCACCTTCACTGATAAAAAGTTATATCAAGAGTACCAAAAGGACTTATTTAAGATTAATTTGAGGATTAGTAAAAAAGGCAAACTTCCACAAGATATATCTCATAAATTGTAATGAGTCAAAATCTGAAAAGAATTTCCACAAGTGATTCGCTATGTCTCCTCAATATTTGGAAAATTTCAGAGTTTGAAACTTCACTGAAAAGTTTTATAGTGAAAATAAAAATAAATGACTCGTTTGAGACTAATTTCAGGACTAGTCACAAACCCTAACTTCCATAGACGATATCTCAAAAATATAGCGAACCAAAACTTAAAATTATGATCACTTGTTATTCACTATCTTGTTGCAGTATCCTCAAAATTGTACGGTTTGAAACGGCCAATTTTTTTTTATAGAAAAGATACCAAGATGACTTGCTTGAGGCACAAAAACCCTAGGATCGATGCTCATATACCAAATTTTATATAACAATGCCTTGGTAATGATAAAAATCAATGAATAACAATCCACTTTGAGGGGGGAACCTCCTTTTACAATATATTCAATGTACAAGATGATATGAGATGATCCTAAGACTAGGTCTCCTTGGTGTGTGTGTGTGTGTGACAAAGGGTACAATTATAACGAAAGTGTATAACAAAGGGTTCTAGCCTACATACAAATATATCACTAGAAATGTAATAATTCAATATCTAGGGGTTAATAAATGGTTTTATACTTAACATGGGGATTTGTCTAGGGCTTAACAATTTCCCATTTGTGGAAGTCTCAAATTCAAGTCCTTATTTTGTGTTTGATGATTATGATTGGGCCTTTCCCTTTCACCCTTTTTTTTACTTCCTTTCGAGCTTCACTCTTATTTTCAAACCAAGTTCAATTGTCAAATCACCCCCTTCTTTTCCTTGAGTGTTGAGTTCATTCTTGATCTCAAAACCATCCTCAATTTCCAATTTGGGGCCCTAGTTATTAAGATTTGAATTCAAAGTTCTTCAATTTTTAAGTTAAAATTTGATGTTATGATCAAACCTTGCCCCTTTTCCTTTAACTTTCCTTTCAAAAATTTCAACCCAAATTTGAAATTCGATTTGATTTGTCAATCGAGTCATTTGTATATTTTTAGTGCTCAATCACTCTCTCGGTTTCATGTTGGGGCCTGATTGTCAAGTCTGACCTCCTATCAACCCATTGTTAGAACACTTTGAGCTTGGTCCTAAACTTTGATGAAGTCTTGTCGAAACCTTTTTGAGCCCAATTTCATGATCAAACTTTACTGCCAAATTAGGGCATCTCTTCACTAATTCACCTAATTCCATGTCCCAACTTCATGATCAACATTGATTTCCAAATTGGAACCTCCCTCCTGAACTTTTATGGGAGTGGGTCTCAATTTATTTATCATCCCCAACTACCCAATCGGGGCCTCCCTACTCAAACCTTTGTGTGAGCGGGTCTTGATTTTTAGATTGGTCCCAATTCTCAAATCGAACCTCACAAAAGCTAGTTTTTATTTCAAATTTCTAAAAGGAGTTCAACGGAATGATTTTTTTGGTTCAAAGTTAACCCCCCATGTGATCCATGCTTTGTTTGTTAACATGAAAGTACCTTTTCATGACTACAAGAGGAAATAAATAGAAGAAGCATCATGTATCCAAGTGGAGCATTCCCATAGACAACAAGGGGATTTTACCATCCAAGAAAGAAATCAAACAATCAAGAAAGGAATTTAAATAGTCAATAAAGGAATATGAACAACCAAGTGCAATTGAACCCCTAGGTGGAAGAAACAGACAACTGGATGGAGAAATTGAATAGCCAAGAAAGGGAATCGAAATCAAGAAAGGAGTTATAAATGACCAAAGGAATTGAGCCCCCATGTGGCATAAAAGGATAGTTGGATGGAGGAACCCAACAATCAAGAAGGGGAAACAAATAATCAACAAGAGGGGTCCAAAAATGGGGAATATTCCTCTCTTCTTTTTTTATAAATAAGAAAAATGTAAAAGAGAGAGGGATTTTTTCTTGAGATTACAAATTGCTTTCAATATTAACTAAGAAGCCAACTTGCCGCTATTTTGAGATTGATTATGGTGTATGTATGGTGTGGGACTACTTCCTTGCTTTCTTATGTTGGAATGACCGTGAGATTATTTACTTTTGTTGTATATTGTTCTCATGCAATTGTGATTCAATTAGTTACTAGTAGTGAATATGAAATGGTTGCTAGTTATTAAAATAAGTCTACCATGATTTTATGATTGGTTATTTAATTGTTTTAACCATTAATTTGGAGTAAACTAGTTTCTATTATGATGGTTGGAATGGTTGTTTCTTTCATGTTCATTTTATGTTCTCAAATCCTAGCTAGGTGTTTAGATTGGGACTACATTATATTATTAGTTCTAGCACTAGATTTTAGGATTTAGATACTTGAATCTAAATCACATCTATCTATTTGGAAGTTGAGCCAACATACTGGAGGAGGTTTCTATCCTAAATAGAGGAAATCCTAATTGGGCCTTAGCTTTGGGAAAACTCCCTTAGTTTGATGAAGGGAAATTTGTTTGCATTAACATGAAGGCAACATGGCAGGTTGGGACTTATCGTGTTGGCCTATTTGGAGTTGAAGGGTTCAAGGTTATTGTGTGGTGGAGTTGCCTTGCTTTCGGCCTTGTAGATTGAGCAGGAAGGGAATATTTTTTCGGGGTGATTTGTGGGTTACAACCTCTCATTCTTAGAAAGAGTGGCATGCCCTTGCTCAAGAGTATGGCCTCCTTTCCCCTTATCATCTCTCAATTATGGATTTTTCAGTGCTTATCTTGGAGATTGAGTTATTTAAAATGGACATTGGGATGTCTACAACATTTTCGAAGGACTAGAGTTGGTGCTTTAGTCACCCACTTTTGTAGTATGATTCCCATCATGTGTATTCCATGCTTCATTAGAGACATATGTTATCCCCAATCCTTAATTCTCATTGGCTCTCCATGTATTTGTCACTTGCACAGTGTTTGGTTGAATTAGATTTCTTATAAGCTGAGAATTTTTTCATCACGAGTGATATATTAGGGGGTTCCTTCCAAGGCCAAGTTGGTCAAGAGTGGACTCTTTGATGGCCTCTATCCTATTTGTTATCACTCATATATAGTTAAACACATATTTTGGGAGTGTCAGTTTATCAAGTAGTGTTGGAGGTTTCTCAAGGATCATTTCTCAACGCTGCTTTAGGGTAGGATTCACTAAAGTTTTCTCTATTTGAGGATTGTTGCTCTCAATTCCATCATGTGTTTGTATGGTGTTGGCATTATCTAAGGATTTATACTTTATTTATTCTTTGGAAAATTAGGTGCAAGGTTGTTTTTGCACATGAGGATAGCTCTTTGTCTTCCTTTTGTTCTATGTGGTGCGATGAGATGCATCATCAACTTCTAGCCAAATAATCTCTTTTGATAAAAGATGCCCATTCTTTGGATCTAATTGACTATTTTGATTGTATTTCATCACTTGTTGCTCCGAGGAAGACGTTATGATCACCATTGTATATACCCTTCCACATTTTTTGTATAGATCTTTGTAAATATAAGACTTATTTTGCAACAACAAAAAAAGGTCAACTAGAATGGAGTTGATATGTAAACTATTTCAAGAATGTTTTAATATGTTAATATGCTATTATAAATTTTAGCAACAATTTACTTTATTGTGTATGATTACTTATAGTTGAGATATAATATTAAAAACATAAAATTGATATGAACAAAATTAAACTAAGAAACAGTAATAAATTTATAGTAGTAAAATCACACTAGAGAATACCATGAACACAAGATTTACTATGGACAAATCGATGAGGAAATTTCTTTTAGTGAAACTTTAGTCAGAAACAAGCAATCTACCTTGTTTTTATTATTTTGATATTTACAATGCAAAATACATAGAAATATTAACTCAATGACTCACTATGGAGAAAATAAACATGGTGGAAGGGTAATCTTCTCCTCGTACTCTATTATCTCACTCCTTTGCACATAGTAGAAAGATTCAAATACAAATATGATTGGATACAAAAAAATACACAACTAAAAAACCCAATATGACTCAAATACAAAAGTACTCTCTATTGTCTATATATGTGTCATGGGCTCAAAGTAACTCTAATATTACTTTGTATAGTCTAAACTTTATTTAGAACTCTATTGCAAGTGTGTTGCCTAGACAACAACGTTTATTGCAACATGGTATCATAAACTGAGACAACAACGTTTGTTGCAACATGGTATCATAAACTGAGACAACAATGTTTATTGCAACATGGTATCATAAACACACACTTGTAGTAGTGTTCTAAACAATTTAATTTAGACTATAAGAAGTAATATTTGACCCTATGATACATGTATAGAAAATAGAGAGTACTTCCATATTGGAGTTGTATTGGGTTTTTTCGTTATGTATTTTTTTTTTTGTATTGAATCACATTTATATTCAAATCTTACTACTATAACTTCCATACAATTTTAGAAGTTTTATGATGAATGCTACAACGAAATCTATCATCTTCTTTAGTTAGGGACATTTCAATACCAATGCTACATGAAATAGATGATGATAATATGATTGATATGAGCATTCCTTTTCAACACCCCAAGAACTAAATTAAGATGACAAATGACCCAATTAACAAGGCATTGTCCTGTGATCATGTTGTTTATGATATAGATTATGATGGTGAAGAATGGATTTGGCAATTTAATAATTTAATGTTGATTGTGATGGCATTGGAACTAGCAAAATCACAGAATTTTTGTACAACAAAGGGGAATACAACCTAAGCTTGTTACTATGCTTTGCATTACTCAAGGATGTAACCAAAAAATACTATAGTAATAATGTAACGCATTTTTTCTCACTGTAGCTAATATTTCAACATCTCTACTTAGCAATATGGTTGGTTAGTGCTTTTTATTCACTCTAAGCTAAATCTAATTAGAACATGACCAACATTACATTTCTAAATAATAAATCTCCATTTGATATTTTGATGAATTTGCCTAAAACACCATTCCCTTTTCAAAGACTCTCCATTCAAAAAATATCATAATGATATAACCAATTTCATCATATAACCTTAGACCAATGATTTTGCTTCCCAAATTAGAAAAATAAAAATTACATAAGAAATATAATCCCAGCATTCGAATTTGGAATCATTTGTATTGCTTTGTGCTTTACTTAATGATGATGGTGGTGAGAGCGATACCTTATCTGCTTTTGTCCACAAATAACATTTTGCTTATTGCTTTTGTCCACAAATAACATTTTGAGATAAACCTCAATGGTCTTTGTCCAGTAAAAATTGAAATATAAATTTGTGTATTTTGGAATGGAGATAATTCCCTTTTTATCCCATTGGAAAACCATATATCCCATGGGTGGGGATTGGGTTTGAAGAGTAAGGGAATTGCCACGTAGGTGGGGATTGGGTTTGAAGGGCAAGGGAATTGCCACGTATTAAACAATAGCTTGTGAGGATAGTGTTGCAAAATAAGTTTGTTTCAGCGTCCCTCAATACCAGTGTTCTTAGTAGACAACTTAGGTTTCTATCAGGCAAGGCAAGGCAACGAAACGATGGCAATGGCAGTGGCAGGTGCCGGTTGCAGCAGCGTGGTCTCCTCTCTCTCCCTGGAAAAATCGGCATTCACAGCAGGAACGAGAGTGAAGGGATTGCCTTCCCCACTCCTGAGGCCTCCCACCAGCAGCAGGTCTGTGAAGGTCGTTGCCAGCGGTGGCAAGAAGATCAAGGTCGACGAACCTTTGGGACCATCCGGGGACCTCACTTTCAGAAACGGAGTCGATGCCGGAGGCCGAAAGCCTAAGGTATTATTTTTTATTAGATACATTGCTTTGCTTTATTTATATAGTTTCTACATGGCCTGATCATATTGTGCTGCAAAATTTGCATTTGCATCATCCAGGGCAAGGGAGTTTATCAATTCACCAGCAAGTATGGTGCAAATGTTGATGGGTACAGCCCTATTTACGACACAAAAGATTGGTCTCCCACTGGTGATGTTTATGTAGGAGGTACTGTTAATATGATTCTATTAGTGCTGATATTGTTCATTTAAGTACTTTGTAATTAAATGAACAACTGGTTAATTAGATGTAGTTTAAGGGGTTAGTTACAACTGGTTGTAATACAAAATTCTAAATATAGAGTTAAATTTTTATTTTGGACATTTACATATATAGACTGTAATACTACAAGCTATTTCATATTTAATAGAGTTACAGTTGACAGCTACAATTTACACGATACACAAGGTAAGTAGAAGTTTCAATCTGGTAACTTCACATAAAAAAGTGCCTTAACAATATAATCCATCACATAAAAAAGTGCCTCAACAATGTAATCCATCACAGCATGATCTACCCTAAGGGCACCAAACTACTCTATATGATTTTTAACATGACATTGCTTCTAATATATACAATAATCATTAACATGACAGTGCTTCTAATGAAAATTATTTCTATGATGGTGTGGTTGGTCGCAGGTAAAACGGGCCTTCTGATATGGGCAATCACATTTGCAGCCATTCTTGGAGGAGGAGCCCTTCTCGTCTACAACACCAGTGCGTTGTCTGGCTAAATTAATGTATAATCAGGCTTTGGATCTCTTTCATTTGTTTGTCTATGTATTGCAACTATTTTATCATTGTATTCCTCGATGGAAGGGCTCTCTGTTTTTCCTGCATCATAGTTGATGCATATTTGTAGAGACCGAACATACAAACTTGTATATCTCTTACAATAAAATAATATTTTCTTTACATTATCACCGATCTCTTTGTTTTGTTTTTTTGAAGTGGAAATATTTTTTGATAAATTGCTGTAGTTTATAAGCTATCATGTTAATCTGCAGTAAAGAATGAACCGAACGAAAATGTATAGCATTTCAATCTGTTATGCGATGCTTTTCTATTTGCCATTGAGAAAGAATTTTGCTTCATTTTAGGAGATCCCTGATAATGTTATACGACCTCCATTTACTTAAGTTGATTGGAGAAGTTTCAGGAATTGTTGAAAGGAACTGTGTGTATACCCCTATTAACCTGGGCTTGGTAAGCATCAATCCTCATGTCTTCAATCAATTCATGGAACTCTCTGTCAAGTATGATTTGGAAGTACCCAATTCCTCAGAACATGCAATAATCTTAATTAACTCTTGATTCCAGTTTGTTTTGGAGAAGTATT
Source organism: Picea engelmannii (assembly GCA_009831015.1). Classification (NCBI taxonomy): domain Eukaryota; kingdom Viridiplantae; phylum Streptophyta; class Pinopsida; order Pinales; family Pinaceae; genus Picea; species Picea engelmannii. Next base: position 53,886 of record ML786877.1, on the reverse strand, counting down.
TCGAGTTTATTTTTTCTATGGTGGCGTAGTTGGTTAAGGACCCAAGGCTGCCATGCTGCAAAGAAAAAAAATCTGTGCAATTGGCAATGGAGAAATTTACAATGATCTTCTTCCTTTTCTAACTTTGATGTTCAAAACTTTTGACAATTACAAATGGAGATTATAAATTTTGATAGAACAAAGTTAAGTTATTCTTTGATATCTTTATTGAGGGACAACCATGCTCAAGTTCAGAATCTTGTATGTTCGATGACAACTTGCTCAAGTTCAGAATCTTGCATGTTGGATGACAAATTTTAATTGCATTGACATTCTTTGACAGAAGGGTTGGTTCCGTTTTGGATTTTGGTTTGAATCCTTGGATTCATGTTTCATCTTCATCTTGCAAGAAGGACATCCAAGAGGGAACTCCTTAGTTATGTATGTATCTTTTTAATAATATCCATGATAGTTACTTTGTGTAAGCTACAAGATTGAGATTGACTGTTTATACTCTATTTTTCTTGGGATTCATTATGTCTATTGGGTTTGTTGTATTTCTCTTTTCTCTAGTTGGAGAAACCTTTGTCTTGGGAAGGCTTCTTTTAGATGGCTAGCCTTTGGATAAACTCTAAACTTTACACTAAAAAGTCATATTCTCATAATCTAGACCCCGTGAAAATAAATACACTTTAATATGACCATTAGGTGGTAGACCTTTACTTAGGTCAACCTCTGCACTCACATGGTTGCCAATTCCCTTAACCCTTTGGCTTTAGTGAATCTTGTTTGGTGAATTTTCAATTTGCTTCTAAAATTTCCATATCCCATAAGTGGATGGGGAGATTTGACAATCTCACCCAAACTAGGGTTGTAGTAATAGACATTGAAGTAGGAAAACTCTAGGAAGTATGGTTTGAAGAAGAGGCCCATTTTTCCCTATAACCATGGTCCTTTTTCCATGACCTTTCTATGGGTTTATGGATTGGTAAAAAGGACGCAAAGAAACATTTGGAGAAAACCTTTACCAAATATGATATGGTCTAGTTGGAGTCAATTCATATGTAGGCAACATAGAGGGTTACAACTAAAACCCATTGAATCTACATATTAGAGCATTGTTTTTGGAGTTGTTGATGTACTTGTTGAACTTCAATAAGAAGGTGTCTTTCACTTTCTTCTCGATGAAGACTCATTACTAAGGAGAATTAGGTTTCAAAGGGGAAGAAGATTTTGTTCTAGATGGCATCTTTGAAAGAACGAACATTCAAAGATTTACCATTGTCAAACCCTTTAGAGGGGAGCATTTTCAAAGCCTTTTAGGAGGAGGGAATTCCATTGCTTTGAGCCCCTTCATGGAAATATAACACTAGGAACATGGTTGCTTCCTTCTAAATCAAATAAGAAACCATAATATAATTGAATTCCAATTGCTTCTTTGTAAAAATTAGCCTATGATGGTCATGAGGAATCCTTACCCTATCTTGAATCTTAGTTTTCACATTATCAATGGTGTTCAAGATCTTCAACTTCATGGTGATGGTTTCCCCTGAAGGGATTTCACAAAAAATTATATGCCCCCTTTCAAGCAAAGCCTGGGATGTAGACCCAATTTAAGGTCTATCACTTTCCTATCATTCTCTTAGCGAGGTCATTGTTCAACCAATGTAGTCCATGTTACAACAATTTTTTCAATTTGTTTTTGAAATAGTAGGTAGGAATCCTATGGCCTTTCATACTTTTCCATTAGTGGGTTTTTTGTTCCTAGCTTGTCACACATATTGACTCCTTTTGAAGGATTGATAAAGGAAACGATGTACTCTACCTTTTCCTGAATAGTTGTAGCAAATACCCCATGATTGTGGATGTACTTGTCGTTAGCATAGTCAAGGGAGTTTCTTGTGATTTGATCTCTGCAAACATTAATGGAATAATGGGGATAATTTGACTAAATATGTTACAAAGTTGTCCTTTAGTGGTGGAGGGATCCAAATATCCCACGTAGAAAGAAGAAATAGATACATCCAATGTCAGAGTAGGATAATATTGTAGCAAAATGACCTTCTTCTTGGCCATAACTCTGATAAGAATTCAATAGAAATTTTAGGCATGAGTAAATTTCTACCAAGATCTAAGTATTGTGCATGGTGGAACGATTCCCTTAAGGGTTTTGCCCTATTTTGAATCAATTGAGTTCGTTGAACATTCAATCTGAATTATAGATTGTTATAATCCTTAAATCACCATATTCCAACAACTAGAGAGAATTTGCTACAAGACTAGATGATTCATGTTGTTGTTTTAGAGGTTTATTGATAAATAAACACTTACCAAGTTATTTTCACTTTTTAGGATTAAAGTACATGTAATAGCACTCATAGTAAGTGAGGAAGTTGATAAATGGAACCTTCCACCCCTAAATTTTCATTGACTAATGCATCTCCATCCCTCAATGCTATAGGACCTCCACCTCCCATAAAAGCCTTGCTATTCACTCATGGGTCTTGGCCTACAAGAACCCTACTTTTTTCTTGGAGACACTCCTCTAATCAATACCTTATTCATGTTCTTTCTACCTATCCCATCACAACCCCTTTTTATAAGATATAATCAGTAAATGGTCTAGATATACATTCTTTCTACATTCTTCCTAATGCTAGTGAAGAAATGCTAAAATATCTTCAATGCTAGAATATCTTCATGGACCTAATCCATATAAACAACATTCCAAATTATCTCCCACATTCAATTATACCAATCTTTACTGAAATTAATATTCAATAGTCACCAACATGGATCACACATTGGAGTGCAACCTTCTCATCTATAATTTGCATTTTCTTTTGCCTTAAAGTTTTTGGTATCAGTTGAGAGATGATTTTCAAAGTGGTTTCAAGTTTGTTGGTGTTTTATGTCTTGGTATTACTTGGCCACTTTTTCTTATTGTGCATTTGTAGAGGTATTTTGCACTTCTTATTACTTCTATTCTTTCCTTTTGGAGAATTTGTTTTTTTCCATGATGAAACCAATTTAGAGAGGAGTTTCTAGAAAGGAGGTGTGTTTTGAGTTTTATTAATCTTCCTTCTATGTATTAATTATATTGTCACTATTTGATATTCAAGCTTGTCAATTATCATTTTTCCAATGTAAATGAACATGGTTTTTGAGTGTAATCTCTCATTTTTTCTAGCTAATCAATTTTATTATTATTGGATTCGTTATTTAGAGGGTTTTGTTTTTGTGTACGGTTTATGTAGTGTATATTTTCTCATTGCTACAAACCAGATAATGTTTCTATAAAATATCCAAATTCCCCAAATTTAAAGGTAATTAGTTTTTGTGAATGGAAATTTGGTGATCCGGATTATTTTGAGAACGACATGAAGAAAAAAATATAACTTATATATAACAAGGAAATACACAGAGATAATGCGGTATCCTATCTCTAAAAATAAAGAGATGTTGGCTACACTTCATTCGCAAAAATCTTTACATCACACTTCATTGCCTGCTTAAAGGGCCTCCTTTACCTCAATTATATATGAGAGAGTGAGAGGAGAAAAATTCTCATGATGCATATGATGCATGTGGGATAAATTCGACTAAGTTTATAAGATGGCATAGGCATGTAAAAGACTAGGACTTCTCGGGTGGTCACCCATACCAATACTACTCTAGCCTGAACGTGTTTAATTGTGCAGATCTAATGAGACCCGATGCATTAACGCTATGCTGTAGGCATGTACATAAGACCACTAGAAAATCATTACATGATGTTTGTAATTAAGAAATGAAGAAGATACTACATTCCATTCCCCATCAAAAAGATGAATATCATGGTTTATCAAAACCACAGGCTCAAAATGGTGATTCAGTGGAAAAGATGAATGGCCATTGAGATCCATCTGGATCATCTGGCTTCATCATTCCCTCCTCGTATTGGGTTCCCAAATTAAAGAAAAATGTTTTTTATATCAAATAATGAAAAATGAAATTTTAATCTTTCATCATTCCCTCCACAACATGATATAATACCCATGCTATTAAATATGACATTTTTATTCAAAGAAATCATATTCGAAAAAGAATATCATCCTTGAACAAAACTTCCCATATAGTATGACATGTGATGGTTGCATCATGCACTAGTAATAGTAATTATAGAAGAAACATGTTTGAAAATGTATTCATACCCCAAAAATTGTATCATTTCCTTGTCATTTGTATTTTTTTAATTCTTTTCAACACAAAAACAACCTTTAGTGTTCATAGAAAAATATACATGTTGTACATGTATTCATACTCCGAAATGGTATCATGTTCTCGCCATTTGTATTTTCTAGCTCTTTTTAGAACAAAAATAACCTTGAGCTTTCTTAGAAAAAAATGTGAGGTTTTTACTACCTACCCTGAGTCAAAGTTGTAACAATTTATTTTAGTAAATAAAAGACAAGCCTTTATATTATTTTCAAGCAAAATTTACAAGTTGACATTGTCAAAGTTCAAACTTTTGATCTTGTATGTGAATTTTAGATGGACAAATTTACACTCATGGTTAGTCTATCAAATACATGTATGGAAAAAAATATGAAAATAATCCCTTTATGATTTTCGTTCGTCTACTAATTACATGATTTTACATGATTGATAATTAACATTCATCATGAAACAAAAACCTCATAAAGGTACATCAATTGAAAGTAACATGCAACTATCAATTGACTTCAAAATTTCACTAGCTTGGTGATGCTTCTTCTAAATGATGTATTTTTCTTCTTTTACCTCCCTATGTATACAACTTGATCTAACTTCTTTGGTGATCCTTATATGGTGCATTTGTGGATTGAAATGAATTGCTAGAACTTCTCACTTGCTTGCTATGGAATTGTAAAGACAAAAAACTACAACCAGAATTGTGATTAGATTCAGTTAAAGTGTTGAAAATTTTATTTATATTCATATCATTAGTAATATTTTGTTTTTACCCATAACCTAATTGCACCTTCTATCTCTTTGAGTTTTAGATCTCTTGATATCCAGGGTGTGTTATTCATATTTCCCCTCTACCATACCATTTCTTTCCTTCATTCTATGTCTTTCCCCATCTTGTCTAGTGTGTATGCTACCCCTTTTTTCACCCTTTGTATGTGTTGCAATTTTGAATTTGACAAGGATGGAAGTAGAAGAGTTATCTCCTTTAGAGGTTGACTTAGTCTCTAGGTTGTGGGGTTTTGGATACTTGTTTGTATGTGTTGAAATTGCGCATTTGACAAGGATGGAAGTAGAAGAGTTATCTCCTTTAAAAGTTGATTTAGTCTCTAGGTTGTGGGGTTGTGACTATTTATTTCTTTTTGAACAAGTCTCCTCTCTTTCTCAATAATTACCTATTAATCACATTTACAAAATTACCAATAATATCCCTATAGTCTAGGAGTAGAATATAATAATATCCTATGAAAATTTCTAATTGATCTTTGAACCAATGCTAGATCTACCTAGATTTCTTCTTCATGTTCCATGAAAATACAACTTGATATGAAGAAAATATAATGTATATCATTTAGGTAGGCTAGGACCAACTTGGTCTATCGTAGGGTAAGGGTATGATGAAGTATATTAACCATTTGTAATCCCATGTACACTAACTTTTCTTGGCCATCTTCTACACACATTATATATTCTTCCTTTCACTTTTTATTCATTATTCATTATGGTTACATACATTATATCTTCTTCCTTTCCCTTTTTATTCATTATGGTTCCAAATATATCTTTGGAGAATTTCTCTTTATGCTTACTTAAGTGTTTTCTTTTGTTATTGAAATTTTTTTATTTTTATGTATCTATATTATATTATATTCTAAGTCATCATTCTAGGGATAATTACTTAAGTGTTTTCTTTTGTTAGTGAAATTTTTTTATTTTTATTTATATTCTAAGTCATCATTCTAGGGATAATTGTTCATATTCTTGCCCATATTCTAGATTTGAAATTACCTTTTTTGACCAAACGAATCTTATTGAATTGTTCTAGATTTACTTTGGCCTTTTCTTTGTATCCACTTCTATATACAATGGGTGTAGGTACATTGGATGAATATGTGATTAAGGGATTTTCTATTGTTGTGGCACATTGTTGTTAGAATATGTTAGAATGTTGTATGGTGGTCACATTTGTTATTGAATTGTTCTAGATTTATTTTGGGCTTTTCCTTGTATCCACTTCTACATTGCAATGGGTGTAGGTACATTGCAATGGGTGTAGGTACATTGGATGAATATGTGATTAAGGGATTTTGTATTGTTGTGGCATATTGTTGTTAGAATATGTTAGAATGGTGTATGGTGGTTACATTTGTTAATGAAATTGATTTCATTTATGATAAGAATTGTAGCATTTAAAAATAAAAACATTATATGATATTATAAAAGGGAAGCTTTATTATAGTGGAATAAACACTTTTTAGTTTCTGGGTATCACTAAAACGAACATGGCATTATTAGACTTATTAAGATCCTTTACTAGAGCATTTTTTTGTCTAATATATGTTTGTATTGATGTACTTGTGTCATTATGATGGAAGTTGTAGCATTTAAACCATCATTTATGGAGAATTTTATATACATGTAATGAGGCATCATTAGACTTATTAGGGTCCTTTAGTAGAAATTTATATGGCTCCCTATTACTTAATAAAGATGGTAATTGTTTGGTAGATGATCCTTTTTATTATTCTACATTCATTATATGAAGTAGTATTTTCATTGTTGTGGCTTATATTTTTTTCCAAGAAAAAAAGTTGATATTCAATCTTTCAAGTAGAAATCAAAATATGCATATCACGTGGCTATATTGTTGAGGCTTATATATTGATGAAATCTTGAGGTTATTATTCATCTATGAAGGTGACTCAATGCCACTCAATGCATAGTCTTTACCAAGGTGGTTCAATGTAAGTCCTTATGGATGATGGATCTTTGTAGAGCTTCATATTTGATGGATATTAGAGGCTTCAATGTAATAGGGTTCGGTGATTAATAAAGAAGTCATTGATGTTGGATGTTTTCCTACACACTATAGGGATTTTACCATTATAAATTCTGGAGTTCTTAACTCTTACATTACATCTTTTGATTTTTGGTATGTTAATAGTGCGTGATCTTAGTAAATTCAATATTTTTTTTTATGGCTGGCGGAATCGACAACTAGTTGGGCACGTACTTGCGTTACACGTGGCCGTGTTATCCAACTGCTACCACTATAACCTCCAGGTGTGCCCACGCTGCCCCACACACGACACACAAGTTGAGTCAGGGGGAGTTGGACTCAAAACCTCATGAAACTTCATATCAAGGCATTTTCCAATTGCGTTGCCCCCCGGGGGCCATAGTAAATTCAATATTATTAATCAAATTTGTTCTCTTTTTCTAAAATGACATCAAATTATATATTTTTAACACGGTATCAAAGTTGTTGATATATGTTCTTCTTCATTCTCTATAATGTTATGTGAGCATTTATTTTAACATGGTATCAAACCTATTGATCTAATGTCCTTGTCTTAATCTTTCTTTAGGTGTAGTGTAACTCTGGTGTGGAGCTTTTTATGTCATTTTAATACTTAAAGGAATCCATACGAGGCTCTTCTTTTTCTAAATGAGGTTCATCTCATAAATCTTATCCAAATGCTTAAAGGGAATTAGCACCATTTTTTGCAAAGCTTCAAGGGTTTTGGAATATTTGTATTACATCAACTCTCAATGGTCAATGTTTTATATTTGTTTTGGTTCAAAGATGGTATATGACAATAGAATAATCACAATATTGATGTCAATAATAAGGAATAATGAACCTATGTTTAAAGTTTCATTTGAATACCCATTGTCGCTAATTCTACTTTTAAAGTAGAATTTAGAAAATTTATTTTTTCGGACATACCATGCCCATAATGAGAAATGGAGATCATGGTTGGAGTATGCATGAAAAATTAAGAGGGTACCTTATTTTTCATTTTCCACATTTAGTCATTTTAGCCTTGAAATTTGATTTCAAAGTTTCAAACTATTTATGGAAACTTCTCCTTTTAGTGTTTTTTGTTTCTAGAATTTGTTGTTTGTAGAAATTTATATTTTGGATAATTTACATTTCTGGGAATAAAATTAAAAGGAATATAAATTTGTTATAGAACATTTGTTTAGGTGATTGCTTTATTTTTACTATTTTTCACATACTTTTCATCGGTACAATTAAATTTTGAAAATTCTAAAATTTTTGATTAGTTTTTATATTTTCTCACAACAATCTATGAACTTGTAAATGTCACTTGGTTGAAGTAGATGTACTCAAGGAAAAATGTTTGTTATGGTATTCAAATAGTGACATCCATGAGCCTACATGTACTACAAAATTAACCATTTAGGAAGAGAGATGGGAACAAGCCAAAGGCTTCATTGGATAGACAATATCAAATGGTCTATAGGTACATATTGAAAATGTAGGTTCTAACTCTAGTGATCCATTTGACAAAAGGAGGATTCAATCACATATTTTATTACTGTCATGTCAAATTTTTTGGGCATAAATGTTATCCACGACATTCATGATCTAGTTTTTTATTGAATTGTTCATTTGGAGAATTTCCCGTGTTCTTCACCAAGTCCTTGATGGAAATGAAGTTTCATCCATCTTTACAACTTATTGGGATGAATTAAGTTGTCAATAAGAAATAATGTTAATGTAATGCTATCTTCATATGAACTCATATTCATTCCCCTACTTAACATTAAAGGGAAATCTTAGAATATTGATGAAAGGTTAGGCATGTAAATCAAAATCATACAACATATAACAACACACACATTCATAAAAAGGAAAATTCAAAATTTTATTAAAATAGAGGCCAATTCTATCATGAATGTTTACATTATCAAAATACAAAAGAAACAAAACCAAAGAGCCCTTGGCTCTATATGTTGTAGGTAAATGTTAATAATTGTTGGCCCTCGACCAAGTTTTGGAGAACCTTGGTTGTGTTTGACCATTTTTGGGACTTCGACATGTTGGTCAAAGATAGAGTGAAGCAGAGATCATGGGATCTCGCCCCTTTTTGCGGGATTTTTGGGTTTAGGGTTTATGTAACGAGTATGGGATGTCGGACCATGGGTCTTACCCATGTTTAGGCCCCTTTTGTAATATATAAATAAGCAGCTAGGCGATGTAAGAAGGAGTTAGTTGTAAGCTAGTGAGCTAAGTGAAAATAGTTGTGAATGATTTGTGCATACTGTGTGTTGAGAACTTGCAGAGCTAAGTGCAAGTGATTGTAAGAAGGCTCTATGTTGTGCCAAGCTCAGGGAAGGAGGATCTGGAGAGGTGCGTGCAGATCTCATGTCCTATGCGGAGTTGGTTTTGTGGATATGTGCAAGTAAGAAGACTGAAAGAAGACGAAGAGTTGGTGGGCATAGCCCCACGCTGGGGGTGAACCACGTATACCCTCTGTTGTGATTGCTCTGTGTGATTGATCTGATTTATGCTTAGTGTTGTAATCTTTATGTATGTAGATACATCTGATGGAGTAGCTTAGTGCTTAGTTCTTAGTGATATGAATGAATGCTAGATCTTATCTATTTCTATGTGCTAAGTGCTTGGATGTATTAGATCTAATTGAATACTATGATTTTCTGTAATTCAGGTTTTACCTGCGATGTGAATAAAGGGTTAAAGACTAATGAATATTAACTACTAAGTGCTCTGTTAAGTATTGTGATCACAGATCTGTGTCACAACTAGGTTTTAGACACTTGAGTCTTGCAACCCCCCCTGCCTCTACCTCGGGTGAGACTTCATCTGCTTCGCAGGTGTTGCCGAAAGCACCGGTAGTTAGGGTTTTGTTGGTGTGTTGTTGAAGCGTTGAACCCTGGGTCTGCCCCTGTGCCAACAAATGGTTCCGTTGTCGGGACCTGAAACTATGATTGTTGGGAACAGAAGAAAAGAGAAAGCTTTATGCTTAGATCTGTTGCTCTAGTGCGCAATACTCTACTTGACTTGTGAAGCTCTCTGTTAAGAAGAGAAGTATGTTCTAAAGAAAAGAGGTAAGATCTTAAAGCTTTGTGCTCTGATAAAGGTAAGATAAGTGGAAATTATTGTTTCAAAAGAATGGATCTAGGTATGCTTGACAGATTTTGTCCTAGTCTGAAAACTAGGGCACAACTAGAAGAAAGAAGATTTGATATGAATAAGTATGAAATAAATAGTGAAAGATATGTTATTCCTATGCATAGAAATAATTTTTGGACTAACAAGTGGATGCAGGATCCTAGAAAGAATTTTTTGCAAGTCTATCACTATGATCCCAGTGCGCAGTACAGGAAAGGTTGGGGATCATTTAAAAGAAAGAGAGGATTGACTCTTTGTTATAGTTGCAGAAGACCGGGACATCTTGCTAAGGAATGCCCTGGTAGAGGTCCTATTTGGCTTTGTTGTAAGGCTACTGGACATGGAATTTTAGATTGCCCTAGAATGATTGCTAAAGTTGAAAAGATGCACATGAAACAAGAAAACCATGAAGAAGGTCAAGAAACTAAGGATATACTAAAGAACCAGAAAGAATCTGAGGCTATATTATTGCAGATGAAAGAAACATTGAATGATCACAAAGACATCAATTTATGATAGATCTTAAAAGTGAAAGAGTGCATAGAAACAAGAATAGGAGATTTCGACATAGACTGTGTATTGAACGCAAAAACACAGGTGAACATCATGACAGAAAGTACTTGGGAAATCTTAGGAAAGCCTGCTATGGTTCCTTCATTGGGAGTAATAGGATTGTTTAAAGGAAATTTGATAACCCTATGTGGAAGACTTGCCCATGTACCTATGGTTGCTCATGGAGCATCGACGGAAGAAGAATTCGAGGTCATTAAGTTTTTTTAGAACAACCCTCCTTTTGCACTTTTGTTAGGAAATACTTGGATCAAGAGAGATCAAATCAAAAGGAAAGAAGAAGAGATAGACATAGAACAAAAAAAGCAAGAATTAAGGGATTTCATGGCTAGGAAAATAGCAAGACTAATACAAGAACAAGAGGACAAGTCAAAGCAATCGAGGGCCAGAGATCTATCTGTCGAAGTTGAAAGAACACAAGAAGGCTTAAAGAACCTATCCATGCAGGAGAGTAGAGCACCTACTCCAAAAAAAGTAAGAGAAGAAGTATTATCCTCGAACCTTGTGAAAGATCATCAACAGTGCGAAGTTACTATACTAAGAGCAGATAAAAACAAGAATGGAAAGAGGAACCCAAAGACGCAGATCACAGGGAAGAAATCAAGAAAGCTCAGTAAGAAGAAAGCAAAGCTATAAAAATTGCAAGAGGTTCCAGAGAGGACTTCAGAGAAGGAAGTTTTGCAGAACTTGAACCTCGACAGAAGAGCAGAACGACACACAATTCAGCAGCAAGTCTGTGCCATCTAGAGTAAAGTCATGGAGGTGACCCAGAGACTCCAACCGGTATAGGACGAAGCCTGCACAAATTTTGAGGAGATCAAGGGACAAGGTGCACAGCTGGAACAAGTGGTCACCAAAGTGGAACAATGCTTGGAAGGACCTGTCACTGAGATAGTCATTCAGGAATTCGTCGAGCATGAGGCTCTGGTGAAGCAGCAATTCGAGGTAGCTCGAGGCCTTCGAAGCAGAGTTTCCCAGATCAGAGTGACTCGGGACGAGTCACAAGTGAGTGTTGGGGGCCTGTTGGCCCTCGACCAAGTTTTGGAGAACCTTGGTCGTGTTTGACCATTTTTGGTACTTCGACAGGCTGGTCAAAGACGGAGCGCCCAGGCGAAGCGGAGATCGCGGGATCTCGCCCCTTTTTGTGGGATTTTTGGGTTTAAGGTTTATGTAACACATATGGGATGTCGGCCCATGGGTCTTACCCATGTTTAGGCCCCTTTTGTAATATATAAATAAGTAGCTAGGCGATGTAAGAAGGAGTCACTTGTAAGCCACTGAGCTAAGTGCAAATAGTTATGAATGCTTTGTCCATACTATGTGTTGAGAACTTGTAGAGCTAAGTGCAAATGATTGTAAGGAGGATCTGGCAAGGTGTGCGTAGATCTCTTGTCCTATGCGGAGTTGGTTTTTTGGCTCTGTGCAAGTAAGAAGATTGAAAGAAGATAATAAAGAAGACGAAGAGTTGGTGGATGTAGCCCCACACCGGGGGTGAACCACGTATACCCTTTGTTGTGATTGCTCTGTGTGATTGATATGATTTATGCTTAGTGTTGTAATATTTATGTATGTAGATACATCTGATGGAGTAGCTTAGTGCTTAGTGATATGAATGAATGCTAGATCTGATCTATTTCTATGTGCTAAGTGCTTGGATGTATTAGATCTTATTGAATACTGCGTTCTTCTGTAATTTGAGTTTTACCTGTGATGTGAATAAAGGGTTAAAGACTAATTAATATTAACTACTAAGTGCTTTGTTAAGTATTGTGATCACAAATCTGTGTCCTAGCTAGGTTGTAGACACTTGAGTCCTGCAACCCCCACTCAGGGATAAATTAAGGATGGAATTTTTTTTTTAAATGTAGAAACCTTGGCGAATCTTACTAATCCTTCATATGTCAACTATAAATGTTTGGCGATATTTTTGTAAAAATATTCAAATTTCTAAGGATTTTATATAGTTTGTAGAAAATTTTGGCGATTTTTAAGTTAAAATAATTTTATCCTATAGAATTTGGGCGAACAATTTTTAGAATAGCGAATCTTTTTTTGGGAAAAAACATGGAAAATTAGCCCATGAGCAAAATTTAGCCCCTAAAATCATCCCTACCCCCACTGCCTCTACCTCGGGTGAGACTTTATCTGCTTCGCAGGTGTTGTTGAAAGGGCCAATAGTTAGGGTTTTGTTGGTGTGTTGTTGAAGCGTTGAACCCTGGGTCTTCCCCTGTGCCAACAATAACCTTTTTGTTAACTAGGTTGTCTTGATTCACACTACAAGCTATATAATCCTTAACTCTCAACACCAACTCTAGAGCCAAACCACATTACATTAACACTCAGGTTATTTATAGTCACTCTTGGAATTCCAACTACCTTCAATTACAACTATAGAAGCATGATTCTTTAAGTTGTTCGTTACTAGAGGAACCAACAATCTATTTTTTGTAGAAGTCTCTAAAATGCCACTTTCAAAATTTCACCTTAATCTTAAGGTTTCCTGGATCTAATTCATGTAAATGTTCATTTTTAGGGATGATATGAAATATTGAACTACAACAATAATATTTTACTTCTCTTCAACACAATATCACATGGCATCCCAAGAGAATAAATATCATACAAGCATATTTTAATATCACAATGCTATAAGCCGTAGGGATTGTTACCCCTTATTTTGCACAGGGGTACCCCAAGTGAATTTCTTCACTACCCTAGTGATTTTCATCACTAAGAGCCTCAAACACTTGGGTTACTTGTTTGGTTTCTTAGACATTGATGAGATTTTGATAATGGGATAATACATGGTGCCTTCTGGAGCAGCCCAGGGTTTGAGCATGATATTGGCTTCATTCAGGTCATCAAGCATCTTCACAGTTACCAAGGAATCATCACACATCTCAAGGTAGTTCACAGTTCCCGAGGAATTGGTCAAAACTATTTTGAGTTACTCTTCATGCACCAGAGTTTCTAATGCCATGCCACTTTCTAGAGTTTGGATAAATCACATGGTTTGCATAGTTTGAGACAATGGTCACCCAATTTGAGGGGATGTTCACCTTGGAGATTACATTTGAGGTTCCATTTTACACATGTGTATTTGTTTGGGTCTCCCTTAAATTTGGGAATTCATTGGCATGATTTGAGGGGGGTTGTCCCATCTTAAAGACATCACATATGACTCTTGGAGCTATTTTTGAGGGGTCGTCCACTCTAGAGGGCTATATTCATTACTTATGGAGCCTTTTTCACCTTTGAGAGCTATGTGTCCACATTGGAATGGCCTTAGGATCCTTGTATTGCACATTTAATGAGGATTGGTACACCTTGCAAGTCTCACACATTGTTTTTGATGTTGATTTGTAGGGCCATCGCCTTTTGAAGGAAATTTACTCATGAACTATGGGAACGTTTCATCTTGGAGGCTACACCTCCACATTTGGAGGAGACTTAGGCTAGTGTACTTGCATGATTTGAGGATTTGGATGAAGACACACCCTTGGGAGGCCTTTGGAGGCTAAACGTTGCACCTTTGGACACTCATTCTTCCCCCTCTTATGGAGACATCCTTCTCTCTTGGACTATTTTCACCTTGATCATTGTACATGTGGCTTGACCAGTCCACTTTTATTGTATTTTGACTAGATAGTTGTAGGAAAATTGTAGTTTACTCTTCTTTAGCCTAGTTCTAAGGATATCACATGAGATAATACTATTTTATTGTAATGGAAGGTGAGCATCACTCTACACGAGGAGATATCCTTTCTCATTTGTACCCATGGTTGGATTTTTGGAGCTCTTACTCCTTGGAGCTCCATTGACATATCTTTTCTTGGAGAATATGGTTGCGTAAAGGGTCCTTTCTTTGTGGATGATTATTGTCAATTCTTGAAGTTTCTCCATCTTTGTTTTATTTGGTGCTTAAGGATCTAATGGTGAAATGTTCAAGTCTTCTACAAGCCTTCAAGATCGATCCATTTAAGGGGTAAGTTACCACTTGGAAGGAAGATGTTCTAGGGTTTTCCCCTTCCTTCTTCCTTTGTTGGTTTGGTGATTATTTGGTGCTTGTTCTTCCTTGTGGATCCCTAGGAAAAGTATCAAGTAAATTGGTCAAGCCATAGTTGATTTTGTTGGTGAAGGTTTTTCCACTAAGGTTCCCTTCTTGTAGACCTTGATATTAATTGTTGATCTTGATTGGGTGAAGGATTTTTCTTCCTTTTGGTTCTAATTTAAGTCCTAATCATAGAATGGAATAAGCTAATGCTTATGAGGGTTTCTTCTTGACACCATAGGCCATTTGATTCACCTTGACTCAATTTCCCTTGTTGGATTTGGCATTGTTCTCTACCTCTTTCCATCACTTATGTTTAAAACCCTAAAAACCTCAACACTCCATTTTAGTAAGGTCACTCTCAACTTCACCTTGTGCCTCATTGCTTGGTCTTAGTAATCCTACTAGGGATACCCCCCTTGATCAGGAGGAGAACCGACCTAAAGTGAAGAGGATAGGTTATTAAGGTGATAATGGTGACCATTCTAACAATTTCCTCTTCAGCCGTACCTTGTAGATTAAGGATTTTATCGTTAAGTACAATTTGAGTGATAATATTTTGGCATCGTTGCCACGGAAAAAGATCATTCACCCAGAAATTTGAAGACTATTTTTCATGACAGATTTGTGAGAGTTTTGTATTGAAGATCTTCTTCTCACATGGTGACTCCATGAAGGGACAAAGCCCTTGTTCCTTACATATGTTGATGACATTGTTGGGTGTAGATGTGAGCACATTCGACAATTTGAAGGCTCTTGAAGAAAAACTTATCTTGGCAACTCCACCTTTAACATTGGTATAAGGTATGCATTGTATTTTCAGATTTTATGGCTCATATTGAAGATATCAAGTAGGATATGGATGCTACGTGGGGATTTTTGGATTTCTTGGAAATTATGGGGTATCCAAATAACCCCCTCCCTTGGACTCACTTGAGCAATCTTGATTTCCATTTGAAAACCTTACAAGGCTACTCAACATGTGTGGGATTTCATGGATTTTATGGCATAGCTAAACACTATTCATATGGATATTATGATAAAATTATGTGTTTTCACATTAAGAGGAATTGTAACGCAATGGTTTCATAATCGTAAAGATTGTCCAAGGGGTGTGTCTACAATTTCGGTTTTTATCAAGGCTCTTTTGCAGATTTTATGACTGAGCAAGCTTTTGAAGAACTTAATGATGGGATTTCTTTCTTTAGCTTTGCCTGGAAAGAAGGAAAAAAATTGTTGACACGGACCCTCTTTTCAAGAAGCGGGCTAAAAGGTATGATGTAGTGAATTTATTGGTTGACGTTGTAGGAGGGAAATACCACCAGAGCAGTGATCAACCCATCATCTTATGCAAAGAGTTGTTGAAGCATCACGTACCAGAGGAAAAGGATGAAGGTATCATTGAGAAAGACATTCCAAAGTCAAAAGAAGATCAATATTCCAGAATTGATATAGATAGGGCAGCAGTGGAACAACCCCTAGTCACCTCCAACCTTGTAACAAGCCCCACTTCGGAAGGATTTATGCTCCTATCATATGAAGATGCCATTGCTGCTCCAGAAGAATATTCACGTGACGGGTATGATGAGGATGGTGATCTGATTAAATCAAAGGAGGGCATCCCAGATTTTAATATGGACAGAAACTGGGGTATTCATGATTTTCATGGTGAATTCTCATGACATGTTATGTGATTTCTATCCCAGAAGGCCAGTTCGATGGCCAGGAGATTGTTGATGTTTGTGATGTGGATGACTGTATTCCTGAGAATAGGAAATATGCTGAGACAATCATTAACATAGGGTAAATTGGAAGGCATCTTGAAGTTCAAGAAATGAGCCCTCATATCTCTGATTTAGTGAAAGGAAAAATCATTGGAACAACTGATGATACAATTACCAGCTCAGATCTGCGCCCATAATTTAGAGAAAACCACGCTAGACCTTTGTTTGATGCAAATGGAGATGACAATCACGATCTTTCTACTTTTGTGGAAACTGGGACCAGGGGTGTTGAACAATTTTCTGAGGTTGAAAAGCCACTTCCTGATCATCCCTCCCGGGCATAACTTGAATATGGCAGGTGCGTTCAGAGTGATACTAGCACAGACATTCAACAACATGGTGGCAGAATCTCTACGCTACACTCTGATGAAGCCCTAAATTCAGATCGTCACCTTGCTGGCGATAGCATTGAGAAAATGAGGATTGAACAGTTTTCAGAGATCAAAAAGCTATGTTTTGATAATCCTGCCTAGGTTGAACATGAATATCATAACACCCTCGATTCAGACATACTACTCAATTTCGAGGAAAGAAATCATAATACCTATATTCTACTGTCTACTGTTAAAGGGACCTCCTGTTTATGATCATTATGGTGAAATGGAACATAGGGCTGTAACTGTCACAAATTTATTTCATCGTCCAGATTCCAATCTGTTGCTCAGATCACCTCACCCCATGTAGGTAGGGTGATCACAAGCCCTATAGCTTCCGCACCAGTCTCAAACTCACTGTTGAAAACTTCAGATCCTGATGAAGGCTGTGAGCACATACCTGTTCATTCGATCGGTCCACTTTATGAACCAAACATGCTGACAGGAGGGAAGTCTCTGATGTATGGTGATGACATGGGACCCAACGACCTTGGTTTTACATATGAGAGGCCTCCCATGCTCTTTTTTGATCCAAATGCAGTCGATCAAGTTGTGGGTACAGAAATTAAGTGCTCACACCCCGTGAGATTCGAGGGAGTTGGTCACATAAACAAGTGCTCCCTTGCAGAATCGTGGAGGCAAGGCAATGCAGATTATGAGGTTGTCTGATTGTTATACAGTTATTTATTTGCAACGTGATCACTTGATGGGCATCCTCTAGGGGTCAGCAGTCTGAACCAGGGTTAGCAGTTTGAACCACTGAATTATACCATTTTTCCCTGAGTTTGCAGTACCTTTTTCCCTGGTCCCTGGTTGCCCTTTTACAGCCCATGACTAGAAAGTCTTGGTCGCTCCTTGTTCTCTTGCAAAGGGTGACTGGTCGCTCCCTGCAAGAATACAGGGCACGACTGAGTTTGTTACTTCCTATTTAGAATTGGTTTTGGGAGATGAGATTAAACCCCAGATTTTTCGTGGTTGACATAGAGAAGCTTTTTATCTTGGGTATGGAGATCTTATCTAAACTACCATTTGATTTTATCTCTGTTATCTTATAAATAATGAGGGTCTCTAATGGGAAAAGGGAGGAGAAAGCATAAAGAAAACTTATTCTGGCAATTTGATTATAGAGCTTGGGCAGAGAACTTGGGAAAGGACTGCATCAACTTCTTTGTAAGGTGTAATCCATTTGTTTTATCACTAGCACAGTCACATAATTGTGATTGATAAACGCCGAAAGGCATATGAAACGCGCAGAACGCTAAAACACCTAAGTAAAACGCAGGGACAGGTGAGGAAATTCGTGGTTAATAATCTAAACGTGGTAATGTTAAACATTAATCATTTAAACGTGGCAATCATATAATGTTATAGTAATTTCTTAATATAAGTAGGTAAATGTTAAAAAGTAAACAGTTTAACGGATGCATTCAAAAATACAAGGAAATTATGAAGAGTAAATCACATTCATTGTGCCCATTACCAATAGGTATATGCTTTTCAACGTAATTATATTTTTTTTGTGTAGAATTTATATTTTCATATACATTATTAGTTCTATCATTAATTTATACATGATTAGCTTGATCTTGTTAAAGGTTTTTGTGTTTCCATGTGTACAGATCTAAGCCGATGAGAACAAAGAGCATCTTTGTGGAAGCTAAGAGCTAAGAATCCTGCAAGGACAACTGTCGGATCACCGGGTAAGCCTTCCATTCCATCTACTTGTAAATCTTTTTCGCGCATGAATTAGATCTAGTAAAATCTACAGTTTACATCGCTATTCTGTCTTAGGTCGAAGAAGAGCCTAAGGGAATCATCTCCTGCAGGGTTCATTTACCCCACAACACTGATGTATGCTTTTGATAGAGAGAGGTGCTCATCGCTCTGTAGAAATGATGAAGGGATCCCTTTCGTGACAACAAGTCATAGTTCAAAATATTATCGTGTCACAAAAAGCCTCAGCAAATAAATCAATTTAAGGATAGAGGTCCATACGGTAGAGTTTTGGCAAACATACTCTATGATCGAGTCAGTCGCGCTGGTATCAAAAAATTATGAAATATCTATTGATGCATCCCCTCCCCCAGTCTGAAATATGACTGAAGTCTACAAAAGGGCACCTACAGGAATCTTGGATGTAAAAGGGATTGTAGCCCTTAACTCGTCACAAAATTGATGCATTGATCAAAGAAGCGCTTGTGCGCTTAGAACCTGAGCCTGTTGCTAATACCTGTCACCCTGAGAGTCGAGATATGGATCAAGTAATATATCATTCCAGAACATGAAAGTATGTTGTTAAGGAGCAGGTGTTCGCAAATTTTCCAGGTATCAAATAAACATGCCCCTTGTGATCCTCTTGTTTTTGGCAGGTTACGTATCTTGTCTGGAACGAAGTATTAATTTTGAAAATTTCTCATAAACCAAGCCCACATTGATAAAAAACTGTAATAGAAAGCGCGCATGGATGACTGCACCAGATTGTCACCGATCTAAATTTGATGATTGTCATACTGACATGACACTGAATTTGGAAGAGAATTCATCAAAGTAAAACTCTACAACGATATCCACAACAGGGACACTATTTGGATACCTGGCCATGGTCTTTTCAAAGTTTTGTTGATGATCATTCTGTTCAAATGACAGAGGTAGTAGATCTTTTCATTCTACTAACAAGTATGATCAATCACTGACAAAATTGGGAGCCCTAAATGGGTGGGTTCTTCCGAGTTGGAACTATAATAAAAAAATGGTCCAACATGTAACTTAAGAGCAAGCTGGGGTAATTACAGCTATGAAAATGCATGTGCATCCATGGCAAATGACATTCCCTCTCAGAACTTCTCGTTGAAAACTACATAGAAAGAAGTGGGATATTCAGACTTCTTCACACAGAATCCTGGCGCAAATTTGCCTGAAAAATTCAATTCCCTGTGCCCAGAACTGGAGCAGCGTTGTCTGAGAATGATATTTGAAGACCAACTTGTTGCGTCCACCAGAACACTGGAGAGGTCAGAAATGGGTTTTGTTGAGGTATGTAATTTTGACAAGCTGTCTAAAAGTATCTTGTGTATTACGCGAAAGGTGAGAGAACTCCTTGCAAGAGTTAGATTGGATACATGACACTTATTGGCAACCAGTGGGATAGACAACGCACCAATCATGTCATGGAGTTTCAGCCAGATCCTTAGCAGCACCTTAATCAACATTTTGTGTTTTCACATGATAGCAAAGGTCAAATTTTAGAACTGGAAGATATATCAATGCTGAACAATAATTATAGCAGTCTTTCGTAGGGATGCATAGACATATCATATAGCAGAGCATGTCCAAGGTTGCAACCTCTTGATGATATGTTTCATTTGCAGGTACCCAGATTCATTGTCAGATCAGTAATGACAGAGATTCCATCTTGCAACCATTCAGATTTTGATGTTTCCCTATTTTCCATGACGACTAAGCACAGAGGGAAGGGGCATTGTACCTCTGAGATGTTTAGATGGCTTCATTGGATCACGACTTCACCTAGCAACTACATTTTGCACATGCTGCAACAGGGTAGGAAAAGAATAAGCTCCGTCATGCAGTGGTGTAGGGCGAATAAGTCCTTTTGAGCATTAGATTTGACTTTATGATTATTGTGTTTGCTGGATATGGATATGATTTTCAGTGTACATGATGAGATTTTGAGATTCTCATGCATTTTGCATTCTAGAGAAGAGCACATGTGTCTCCAAGTAGGAGCTAGTTGTTACCCCTTATTTTGCACAGGGTATTCCTAGTGATTTCTTCACTTCACTATCCTAGTGATTTTCATCACAAAGAATCTAGGATAGTTGGGATAGTTGGGGTTTTTCACTTCACTACCCTAGTGATTTTCGTCACAAAGAATTTACTATAGTTGGAGTTGGGGTTCCCACCTGTTCTAGATCAAACTTTTCAACAATCATCAATAGAAAGTTAAGTATTATGACAACCATCCAACATTAAGGTGCAAAAGTATAGGAGTCTTCTAGCTCAAGTCCTTTTATAGCCTTTGTGGCCCAAGCCAATTGTCCATCTCATGGATAAATGTAATTTTTATTTTACAAATTAACTATTTTTCACCTGCCTATGTGTCACTCACATGTACAAGTGCATACATAATACTATATTTAAAAATATAAAATAATGATTAGTTCTCACCCAAGTTCTTCTCGTATTTTTACTCCTAGATGTTCCCTTGATCTCCTCCTCTTTTTCTATTTGAGTGGGTGCACATGTAGTCACTACTTCAGTTATTTATTAACTCTGTTTAATATCTCACAACCCATTTTTCTTTTCTCACACTACTATTTGAATTTGAATTCCTTGTTCCTCTTCATTCTCCTTAATTCATGGATGTAGTAGTAATTAATTTCTAGTTAATTGGAACTTACTTCTTTTGTATTCCATGCACATTCTAGAATGCATTTGTCTTCAAATAAGTTTAATGAATTATTTTATTTCTCTTTGTTATGATATGTACTAATATATGTGCTCAATAAATCAATCAGCCATGCATTTTCACTTTTCACAAATCAATAATTAAAATGCACATACTAAGTCAAACATCTTTTGCATGCTTAATTAACCATATTTTTAATGTATACTCAACCACTTTAATTGATACCAAGGATCCCATGCTTCTCCATGCCCTTCAAGAGTTAATTTTTAGTAAGTATCTAGAGTGTCATGCTCACGCATGCCCTTCAAGCATCCAAATTTCTTGGCAGGGGAAATGGTGCAACTATTGAGACCCTGTTAACTCAACTTTTGTTTCCCTTCTTGAGAGACTAATGGCCATTGAGTAATAAGGATGCCTTCTTATCACACACCCCGTAGCTAAACCTCATGAGTGACTAGATCCATGGCCTACCCTCATGGTGACGTGTAACCTCTAAGTAAAAGCATCACTAGCTTTTCAACCCAGGTCACAAAAAAAAGAGTGCTAGTAGAGGGAAACATGAATGTTGTTCCTCCTCTCCCGATGATCCCATGTATACTTCCATACAACCCCATTTATCCATTTGTGGACTAATCAATGACCATATGCTTGTACCTACACATACTTAAATCAATGCATCAAATTGTTCCATAATCATAAATCAAAACATATCATTTATTGCATAACATATCCTAACTCAATCCAAAGTCCATATAAAGTTGACGTATTCCCATGTCAATGTACACCTGTGGCTTTCTTGTCACACTAGGTAAGCCATTAGTAGCATCTAAACATAATTTCACCTCAAATATATTAATTTAATGTATCATAACCATATAAAACACCAACTTCAATTACGCCACATCCATGTTTCACATAAACATTAAATAAAATTCACTCGAAATTACAATTACCCCAATTAAAACCAATCAAGTTAATCAAAGAGTGTGAGTTTTATCATCATAACACAAGTCCATAAACCAAACCATTTTGTAAAAAAATGCCTTGAAATAATAAAGTCCAATCTATCAAACTAGTCAAAATAAATGGGGCACTACATGAACCTCCAGGTAGTAACCACACCTACATGATCGCACCTCAACCCAAGCACTCTCAAGTTAAGTACAAGCCTCCATTCAAGAAATCAAGTGTCCCCATGCCATCTTTTACTCAATTCCCACCTCCAAGACACCCAACACTCCTATTCCAAATAAAGTCGTCCTCTCAAGCAAGCAAGCAATCTCCATGTGCTAAGTACATGAATAAGTCACCAAGCTCCACATGTCTCAACAATCCAAGGAAGAATGCCATAGAATAATCAATACAAAGTCTAGCAATCAATGAGAAAACCAAATCCAATGTGTGTGTCCATCACAAAACAACCAAGGGTAATCCATGCACCATGCACCTCGCATCACATGAAGCACCGCTAAGCATGTTGTGAACACTTTTAAAATAACCATGAAAGTTAACGTTTCTTTGTATTCCTGGCACCTCATTAAATATGAAATCCTACTCAATAATGAAACAATCAACAACCAAGTGACATGTGTCAGCTTCTTATTAGCTTATGTTAACACTATTGCACTAAAACTCCATTGTGCCATTTATTTCTTCAACTTCCATATGCCACTTATTCATTGGTCCATGCCATCACTTGGGGCTGGGATAAAACCCTTTAAGGTTCCCTTGGATGTTTCTTCTTTATTCCCCATAGCATTCACTTAATCATGTAGGAAAATTCAACCAAGCCCTTTCAATATCTTCCCTCTCCCCATATGGATAATGTGCTAGTAACACACATATGAAGGGTTAGGGGTGTGAGTCTAATTAATCCCTTTGAGGTTATATTTCTCTATCCTTTTCCCCATAGTTTTCTCTTCCCCACATAACTCCCTACATTACTTATTCCTTGATGTAGAGGGTAGAATGTGAGCTCCCATATATGCATCATTTTTTGCTTCACCCCAAAATGCCTTTACCTCTACTCTTCAACATTAATAAATAAAAAAACTTAAAAATCACATCTTTGACAAAGACTTGATCACATGTCCACTTTCCTTTATTAGTTTTTGGTTGCTCCAAGTTATTCTTCTGGGAGGATGGTGCACTAGTGAAATATGGCACATGAATGTTGGAGGGGATTCCTTGTAGCATTAGTGTGCCACATGGGAGAGATTGCCTTACACCCCTCAGATAGATTCCTTACACTTATGACACATTATTCTTACCCAATTATCATAACATTACACCCAATTCTACCACTTATCCTATTTTGTTAAGTGAATTATCCCAGGGTTGTCTCAAGATTGTTTTTTCTGATTGGCTAGAATTTGTCACATGATTTTGGAAATATTATTTTTAATTATATAGAAGGTGGCATGGTCAACTAATCCAAAATATATTAGTGTAGTGAACAAATTTAAAAAAAAGACAATTTTAAGGCAAAAAAAATGATTTAACTAGTCATAATTTTTAACTCCAATAGGTTAAATATGAGTTAACTAGATGAAGTTTGCAACCCAAGCATTTTAAGAGTGGGTCAAGAATAGGTTATATATCTTAATATGCAACATATTTTTAAATTTTTTATTAGAAGTATTTTTGTAAACTATTATAAATAAATAAATTTTATTGAAAAATCTTTATCATTAACTGCAATGTTGTATTGGAACATTCTCCAATGTGTGAAATGTGGAAAGGAAATTAATATCATGTCTAGAAAATAAAACATGTAGAGGAATCAAAATATCTTCTCAAAATATCTCTCATTAATTTCATTTTGCATTTAATTTATCTCATTACATTATGTAGCATTTGATTTATTCAATTGCAATGAAACATCTATCATCAATTATATTCCCTAATAAGTTAAAAAAATATTCTAACATGAATTCAAGTTATTATTTAATTGGCCAACATTCATGTAAATGTTTTTTCCTAAGTAACATTGTTAAACTTTGGAATTGGCATTGGAATGGAATCTCACTTAATCAACCTCTCATATTCACCATTGCAATATGTATCTCCCTTACAGACAAGTAGATTTCCCGATAAGAGTGCATTTGTATCTCCCTTACAAACAAGTAGATTT
>ML786877.1:0-12572 GCA_009831015.1 Picea engelmannii | reverse complement strand
AGAGGAATATTCCCCATTTTTGGACCCCTCTTGTTGATTATTTGTTTCCCCTTCTTGATTGTTGGGTTCCTCCATCCAACTATCCTTTTATGCCACATGGGGGCTCAATTCCTTTGGTCATTTATAACTCCTTTCTTGATTTCAATTCCCTTTCTTGGCTATTCAATTTCTCCATCCAGTTGTCCTTTTCTTCCACTTAGGGGTTCAATTGCACTTGGTTGTTCATATTCCTTTATTGACTATTTAAATTCCTTTCTTGATTGTTTGATTTCTTTCTTGGATGGTAAAATCCCCTTGTTGTCTATGGGAATGCTCCACTTGGATACATGATGCTTCTTCTCTTTATTTCCTCTTGTAGTCATGAAAAGGTACTTTCATGTTAACAAACAAAGCATGGATCACATGGGGGGGTTAACTTTGAACCAAAAAAATCATTCCATTGAACTCCTTTTAGAAATTTGAAATAAAAACTAGCTTTTGTGAGGTTCAATTTGAGAATTGGGACCAATCTAAAAATCAAGACCCGCTCATACAAAGGTTTGAGTAGGGAGGCCCCGATTGGGTAGTTGGGGATGATAAATAAATTGAGACCTACTCCCATAAAAGTTCAGGAGGGAGGTTCCAATTTGGAAATCAATGTTGATCATGAAGTTAGGACATGGAATTAGGTGAATAAGTGAAGAGATGCCCTAATTTGGCAGTAAAGTTTGATCATGAAATTGGGCTCAAAAAGGTTTCAACGAGACTTCATCAAAGTTTAGGACCAAGCTCAAAGTGTTCTAACAATGGGTTGATAGGAGGTCAGACTTGACAATCAGGCCCCAACATGAAACCGAGAGAGAGATTGAGCACTAAAAATATACGAATGACTCGATTGACAAATCAAATCGAATTTCAAATTTGGGTTGAAATTTTTGAAAGGAAAGTTAAAGGAAAAGGGGCAAGGTTTGATCATAACATCAAATTTTAACTTTAAAATTGAAGAACTTTGAATTCAAATATTAATAACTAGGGCCCCAAATTGGAAATTGAGGATGGTTTTGAGATCAAGAATGAACTCAACAATCAAGGAAAAGAAGGTGGTGATTTGACAATTGAACTTGGTTTGAAAATAAGAGTGAAGCTCGAAAGGAAGTAAAAAAAAGGGTGAAAGGGAAAGGCCCAATGATCATAATCATCAAACACAAAATAAGGACTTGAATTTGAGACTTCCACAAATGGGAAATTGTTAAGCCCTAGACAAATGCCCATGTTAAGTATAAAACCATTCATTAACCCTTAGATATTGAATTATTACATTTCTAGTGATATATTTGTATGTAGGCTAGAACCCTTCGTTATACACTTTAATTATAATTGTACCCTTTATCACACACACACACACACACACACACACACACATACACACCAAGGAGACCTAGTCTTAGGATCATCTCATATCATCTTTTACATTGAATATATTGTAAAAGGAGGTTCCCCCCTCAAAGTGGATTGTTATTCATTGATTTTTATCATTATCAAGGCATTGTTACATAAAATTTGGTATATGAGCATCGATCCTAGGGTTTTTGTGCCTCAAGCGAGTCATCTTGGTATTTTTTCTATAAAAAAAATTTGGTCGTTTCAAATCGTACAATTTTGAGGATATTGCAACAAGATAGTGAATAACAAGTGGTCATAATTTTAAGTTTTGGTTCGTTATATTTTTGAGATATCGTCTATGGAAGTTAGGGTTTGTGACTAGTCCTGAAATTAGTCTCAAACAAGTCATTTATTTTTATTTTCACTATAAAACTTTTTCGGTGAAGTTTCAAACTCTGAAATTTTCCAAATATTGAGGAGACATAGCGAATCACTTGTGGAAATTCTTTTCATATTTTGATTCATTACAATTTATGAGATATAGCTTGTGGAAGTTTTCCTTTTTTACTAATCCTCAAATTAATCTTAAATAAGTCCTTTTGGTACTCTTGATATAACTTTTTATCAGTGAAGGTGCATACTATGAAATTTTCAGGAGTTTAAGAAATCATATCATAGTACTACAAGCCAAAATTTTAGACTTGAAAGGGTTCAAATTTCAGATATATATTAGGACAAAGGTCCGCCATCCAAAAAGTCTCCAAAATGGACTTTTAAAGGTACATAACTTACAATTGACATAACTTTTTATTGGAAGATCTGTTTTTGGTGATCCATAATTTGTGATAAAGAGGAAAAAGAGGAGCATTATTATTTTATCCAATGGAAAGAGGTCCTTCAAGAATTGTCACTCCTAGTAAAACTCCAAAGATCTCACACATGACATAAGAAGAAAATGAAGACTTTGAAAACAGGTTGTCCCAATTGAAGAACCAAGTTGATGAAATGAGTGGTGGTGTGTTGAAACACGTGGATTTCTCACATCCCCAATACACACTTAAAAAATAAATGAAAGATAAAATGGAAATCTTGTTGGAAAACAAGATGGAAGAAAATAGGGTACAGATGGATAAGAAGACGAAATAATTGCAAAATTCCATGTCAATCATCTTATTACATACCCTAGATGAGATATTTTCTCAAGGAGATATCATGACACAAGGAATCCATGTAAATGTGGAGGAAATAAATATTGATCCCCAAAATCATGATTATTTGTCACTTCAAGATCCACATCATCGAGGTTTCAATGTGGCACCAAGGAACTACTTCATTCCAAAGATTGATATGAGGAAGTCTAATAGTAAAGACCCTATAACATGGATATTCCAGATGGAGCAATATTTTTATATACACCAGGTGCCAAGCTTACAGAAGGTACATATTGGATCCTTGTATTTAGAAAATGATCATTTTTTTTGGTATCAATAGCTTTGTGAAAGAAAAAAAATTATATTATCTCTTGGTCCAATTTTACAGATGAATTGATATCACCTTATGGGGATATTAAGAGAAATATTGTCTTTAGTCAATTGATAAATATTCAAAAAAAGGGTCCAATTACTAAGCACATTCAACAATTCCAAAAACTCAGTCTTAGGGTAAAGAACATTCCTGAGGATAATTTGTTAGATCTCTTTATGGGCACTTTAAAGGAGAAAATTCAACATGAGGTGCATCTCTTCGAACCTAAATCCCTAGAGAAATCTTTCAGTATGGAAAGGAAAGTGGAAAAAAATATGGTTACTAGAAGGGTGGCCACTAATAAATATAGAGAGCACCATGTTCCCTCTCCTAACCTCACTCAACTGATAAGGTTGACACCTTAACACATGGATGAAAGAAGAGCAAAGGGACTATGTTTCAATTGTGATAGAAAGTACAGTAAGGGGCATAAATTTGGTGATAATAAATTATTCTACATAGACTATGAAGAGGAAGAAGATCAAGAATTGGAACCATCGCAAGATCTATATCTAGAAGATATTACTCTAACAACATCTTACAATGCATTGGCCAACATATGTACTCCACAAACCCTCAAGATACAAGGATGCATAAAAAAGAAAAAGCAAATAGTGTCGATTGATTCTAGTAGTAACCATAGATTCATCAATTACAAATTATCAAAAGATCTCAATTGCTTTGTATTTCCAACAACAGAGTTACAAGGAATGATTGCAGATGGAGGTACCATAAATTGTTTTGGGAAGTGTCATAATATTAAGCTCAATATGGGAGAGTATTTATTAGATATTCCCATGATTTCCATCCAAATGCATGTTGTTGATGTTGTATTAGGGATCCAATGGTTACAATCGTCGAGAATAGTGGCCTTTAATTTTCAATATCTTTTCATGATATTTTCCTCAAAAGGAAAGGAATTTGAGTTTATAGGTGTCCAAGGGAAACCCTCTAAGGTGATAAGCTCTAATAGCATGAAACAATTACTAAAAAAGGGACACCATTGTGTAATTGCAGAATTGTGTTCACTATATTTTCAAGCATCTATATCCTCTTCTCTAGTGGATTTCCAAATAGTTATCGACAATCATTCCAAGGTCTTCGGAGAGATGCATAAGGGTATTCCATCTTATTGAGATCATGACCATGTTATTCATTTGCAACCAGGAAGTGTACAACCTAACATTAGGCCTTATTGGTGTCCATATGCCCAAAAGAGTGAGAATAAGTGTAATATCCAAGAAATGTTAGAGGTGGGAATCATTCAACCTAGCCAAAGTTCTTTCTCTTCACCAATAGTGATGGTTACAAAGAAGGATGGTTCATGGCATATGTGTCCATATTATAGACAACTCAACAAAATGATCATCAAAGATAAGTTTCATATTCCTGTGATTGATGAATTAATAGATGAATTACATGGAGAAAATTTCTTTACTAAGTTGGATCTTCATTCAGGATATCATCAAATCAGAATGAGGCAGGAAGACATTCCCCAAAAAACCTTTAGAACAAAAGAAGGTCATTATGATTTTTTGATTATGCCATTTGGACTTACTAATGCACCTTCAACATTTCAAAGCTTGATTGATTCTATTTTCAAACCCTTCCTTAGAAAATTTGTGTTATTATTTTTTGATGATACACTAATATAAAATAAATCTTGGGAAGAGAATGTACAAAATGTTGACAAAGTATTACAACTTTTGGAAGAGAAACAACTTTATGCAAATCCTTCCAAGTGTGCCTTTGGGGTCCAGGAAGTGGAATATTTGGGTCATATTGTATCTCATGAAGGTGTAAAAGTGGACCCTAACAAAATTAAAGCTATGAGGATATGGCCAATTCCCAAAACCTTTAACAAACTTAGAGGATTCTTAGGATTGACAGGATATTACTGTAAGTTTTTCAAGAACTATGATCAAATAACAACACCTCTAAAAACAATATTAAAGAAGGTTCAAGCATTTTCTTGGACTCAAGAAGCAACCAAAGCTTTTGAAAAACTTAAGGAGACTATGTGTACAACTCCTTCCCTAACCACACCTGAATTCACAAAAACATTTAGTGTGGAGTGTAACGCCTTAGGCCATGGCATTGGTGCAATTTTAATGCAAGAAGGAAGGCCCCTTACCTCCAAAAACAACCAACTTAAAGGAACAAAAATTACTCAAACCCATTTATGAAAAATAAATGTTGGCCATACTACATGTAGTTAAGAAATGGCCTCGATTTATAAATTGGGGCCAATTTTGAGATTGGTAAAAGGCTCATCCATCAAAGGAAAATAAGAGGCCTTATTTTAAAATCAGGCCCAATTTGAAAATTAGGGAACTAAACTAAATTGAAAATCAATTGAGGAAGAAAATTTTAAAGTCATGGAAGGGAAAGAAACCAAGTCATAATCAAGCAAGTGAAACATCAAGGCTCATCTAAAATTGAGTTCAAAAGAATGATTAAGGTTGTGAATCACATGATGAACCAAGGTTTATGCAAAGCCAAAATGAATCATATTCATACTAAAAAAAAGGAGGACCCCCACACCTCCCACCATCAATGGACCAAAGTTGCAACCACTTTCCAAACTAACTAGATGCTCTGAAAAATGAGGGAGCCTGACACCTTAAATAAGTGAGGGAACAAGATGGTATTGCATAGTCTAAAATCCCCTTGGAATATACTTAAATACTATGTTGTAAGAATCCAATTTCAAAACAAGATCTTCTAAGGAGTTCAACCCTCAATACACTACACCACCCACTTGGTCATCATAATGCTACCCTAGGTAGAAACAACAATCAAACCAAGCACCACCTCATCCTTGGGCGTAGTGAAAACATCCCATGGAGCCAATGGAATCCCGCCATACTTAGACCACAGATAGGCCCTCAAAATTTTCTCAATTCATTGGAACTTTGCTCTATTGGGAAACCAACAAGAGACAATACACATGAGAACCTAAAGAATGAAACCAACAATAGTTAGCTATCCTACAAAGGGGAGGTCCTTATGGTGTTAGATGTGAAGATTACTATGTAGCCTCTGCAAAGACCAATCCCATGAGTGATAACACTAGGATGAATATAAGACCAATCAACAGGGATCTAATCTAGGGGTGGATCCAATCCTACTAACCAAAAATATGTTTTATGAGAATTGAGCATGCCACCTAAGATAGAGTAAAATGTGCCTAGACAAACAAGGGTTCCATCAACAAAATCCTTCTTTTCCATCACCGATAGGACATAATCATCATTAAAGTGGGTGTTAACCATCTTGGATCCATATGAGATACGAATATCATGGATATGTATAGAAATGCAGGTAACCTCCAACAAGTAACACAAAGCATCTAAAATCAAGGTATATAAATACGGGGATAACAAACATCCTTAATGGGTAGAGAAATGTTGGGAGATCCTAAGAGATAAGGCCCTATTAGTAGAGACAAAGGCCTAAGCATTGGTGAATAGAGTGTTCACCATGGAAACACAACTGAGGCCAAAACCCAAATAAATCAACATCTCTAAAATAAAAGACCAATCAACAAGATCATATGCTTTGTTGAAATTCCCACTCCATGGCCTCATAGGTAGAAACTACAATATCAAGAATGAATCTCCCCTAAACAAATATTTTCTTCTCCTAATGAACCACATACTTAGTGATTGAGAAGACCCACAATGAAAAATCCTTGGTCATAACTTTATAAGAAATAATGAGCAAAGTGATAGGCCATTAACCACTAATGGAATCCTTCACTACATTATTTGGGATAAGTTGATCAAACCCTCATTTAGAAATTGTGAGATCAGACTAGAATGAAATACTTCAAAGGCCAAAGAATAAAAATAATTACCCACATGATCTTGTAGAACTCACAAGGAACCCCATACATGATTGGGTACTTGTCATTTTGCATGGAAGACAAAGCAAAAAAAACCCTTCCTTCAAAAATTATTTGTCCAACATGTCCCTATCACCACAAGAAGCATTGTGGGGAACCACCTTACAACAAGCATCTCTGGTAGCCACCACCCCATTATTGAGAGCATAATGAGAAAAACTATTTTGAAAAGGTTAATTAAACATACCTCCAACATCTAAAGGATCCTCAACAAGACATTCATCATCACCATGTAGCTAAGAACCCTCTATTTCATAACCTTTGACTTGAGAAAGTGAAAATAAAACTTGGAACCTTCATCCCATAATGAGCACACACTTATATTGATAGGGGGTGAATCAGTATAATACAATTTGTATTTTTTCAAAAGATCATAAACCATAGGAAAACAATCACATATGAGATCTATTAACTGCAGAACATGGAACACAATATTTACGTGGAAACCCTTTCAGGAGAAAACCACAAAACTTCTCTTTATAATTATTTTTAGGAACAAACCAACTATTACAAATATTTGTAGGCACAAGCCTACTGGAGACACCAATCCCCATTGTTGAAAACCCTGGTAGGTGCCAACCTACTCTTATAGATATTCGTAAACACCAATCTACTAGAGATGCCAATCCCCACCCCTAAGCACCAAATTAGCAAGAAACAATAATTTGTTTGTGGAACCAACCTTCAAGTTACAATTTAATACATATAACTTCTTCAAAACATGATAAAATTCACATTACCTCCATTGAGTCTTCTTTCTACTTCTTCCTCCACCAAGTCTAACCAAAATTTGAATTTCCAATGAAATTTATGGTAACTTTCCCAAAGCTTGTTGTTTTTTGCCTCTTCCCAAGAACGAACTTATACAACATGCCATGTATCCAATTTTTCAAATATAATTTTGAAATTGTTACTTGAGGTACTTCGATGTGTCTCCTCAAATCCCTAAAAATTTCACAGTCTGAAAAGTCCCGGAAAATAAGTTATAGAGAAAATGTCAAGTTGACGAGTTTGAAATTGATTTTAGGACCATTCTGAAACCCTAAATTCCACAGGGTATATCTCAGACGGTATAGTGAACCAAAGTCTGAAATGTTTACATGAGGTACTTCTATATTTCTCCTCACAACCCTAAAAATTTCACAATCTAAAAAGTCCCAAAAAATAAGTTATAGTGAAAATACCAAACTGACATGTTTGAAACTGATTTCGGGACTATTCATAATCCATAACTTCCACAGGAATATATCAGAAAGTGTAGCGAACCAACATCTTAAATTTTAAACACATGTACCTAGAGATATCTCCTTTGTCTCCTCAAAATTTCACGGTCCAAAACGTCCCAGAAAATAAGTTATAGAGAAAATTCCAAACTAGTTTGTTTAAAACTAATTTCGAGAGCATTCATGAAACCTAAATTCCACATGGCATATCAAACAAAGTATAGAAAAGTAGCATCTTAAATTTTTATTACATTTACCTAGATATCTCACCTCCCTCCCCTCAAAATTTCACAATCTGAAACGTCCCAGAAAATAATTTATAGCGAAAATTCCAAGATGACCTAAAATTGATTCTGCAACCCTCCCCTTTTGGAATGATATTCAATCTTTTCTCATCCACTTCTTCAAATGTTATTCCATTTTTCACCCACAGACTTTCTCTCAATACATTTTGATTTTATACTTTATCATAACCCTTCATGAAGGGACGTGTTAATTCAAAAATACATAGCACCCATTAATTAAATAATTAATTCTCATTTTTTATTTCACTTTTCCAAATACCATGGAAAAATTCCATGGGATTCCAAACGCATCGGTTTGAAACCATCATTTCACCTTTTAATTTTTCACATGTACCCCCCTTTTAATATACTTGTAAAACTATATATAAATCAATCTTGGAAATGATATGTGTATTTGTAAAGTCGTAATATGACATTAATGACAACATTAATCCTTTGACATCAAGGATAATAATTCCAATAGTCTTCCCCTTTGTCATTGATGGCAATCTTGAAACAAAACACATGGTCCACCAAGCATAGAAACAATCTCCCCTTGTCAACAACTCTCCCCCTTTGACATCAATGGCAAAGGGATGCTCCCCCTGAGTTTGTGCTTATCCTTAAGCACTTAGTGATGAGATGGATATTACTCCAATTTTTGTCTGAGATATTCAAATGTATCCTTGGGAAGGGGCTTTGTTAAAATATCTGCAATCTATTCTTTGGTGAAAATATATTCCAACTTGACATTATGTTCCACTACTTGTTCATAAGTGATACTTGATTGGAATATGCTTTGTTTTTAGTGCATAACAAGATTATTTGAAGTATTTATTGCACTTGTGTTGTCGCAAATTATTGATATTGGATTATCATATTATACCTTAATATATGTCAATGTCTTCTTCAACCAAATAACTTGTGTGCAACATGATGTTGTTGCTATATACTCGGTCTCTACTGTGGATAGAGAAACTGGAGGTTGTTTCTTGCTCAACCAAGACACTAGACCATTGCCTGGAAAGAATTCTCCTCCACTTGTACTTTTCCTATCATCAACATTGCATTCCCAATCTGCATTTGTATATTTTGTTAAAGTAAAATATGCACCTCCTGAGTACCACAAGCCGAAGTCTAATGTGTCTGTTATATATTTGAATATTATTTTCATTGCTTGCACAAGAGTTTCTTTTGGTGAAACTTGAAACCATGCAACCAATCCTACTACTTGCATAATGTGTGGCCTTGATGTTGTTAGATATAGTAGGCCACCAATCATTAACCTAATAAATGTTTGATTTTCTTTTGGAGATTCATCATCTTTTCTCAATTACAACCTCTAACCATGGGTGCGCTGACTAGTGCACAATATTCCATTATAAACTTCTTCAACATTTTCTTGATACACTTGGTTTATGAAATGAATATGTCTTTGTCGAATTGAGAAAATTGTAAACCAAGAAAGAATGACAATTCGCCAAGCATAGACATCTCAAATTCCTTTTTCACTTCTATTGCAAACTTTTGGCACCTTTTTTTCATACTGCCTCCAAAAATTATTTCATCTACATAAACCACAACAATCAACTAATTTTCTCTTATGTTCTTCATGTAGAGATTATTGTCAGCAACTCCTCTTTTGAAGCCTTGCTTTTGTAGATATTTGTCAAGTCTTGAATACCAGGCTCTAGGATTTTCTTTTAGCCCATAAAGTGCTTTCTTCAATCTGCATACATGATCTTTAATTTATAAAAACAAAAATCCTTCTAGTTGTTCAATGTCTACTTATTCCTCTAAATTTCCATTGAAAAAGGTAAACTTGACATCCATTTGATAAACGTTGAAGTTCTTGAAACACGTAAATGCCAAAAACATTCTAATAGCTTCTAGTCTTGCAACCGGGGCAAAAGTTTCTTCGAAATCAATACCACCAACTTGGGCATAGCCTTTACAAACCAGTCTTTCTTTATTTCTTATTACTTGTCCATCTTCATTCAAATTTTTCCTAAAAACCCACTTGGTGCCAATCACAATTTTATCTTTTGGTCTTGGAACAAGTTCCAATGTCTCATTCTTCTCAATTTGATTCAACTCTTCATCTATGGCATCAATCCAATGCTTGTCTTCACTAGCTTCTATAAAGTTCTTAGGCTCTATTTTAGATAGAAAAGAGAAGTTTGCATGTTCTAGTCCACTTTCTAATCTTCTTCTATTGTGCACTCCTATATATTTATTAGCAAGAATTTGATTTTTTGAATGATTCTTTTGGACAAATCTAGATGGTGTCTTTGTATTTTGACATTATGCTTCTTCTTCTTTGTATTTTCATCTTGATTCCTTTGTTTGAACATGCGCTTTCACCTTTTGATGCCCTACTTGATCCACATTCACATTGGAACTCTCTATGACTTTTCCCAATTTTTTATTGTAACATCATTAAGCCTTGCTTCTTAATGAATAACCAAGAAAGATACCTTCATTAGCTCTAGAGTCAAATTTTCCCAAGTCCTCACCATCTCTTTTTATGTAGCACATGCTTCCGAAAACTTTGAAGTATTTAATTGTTTCTGGTCTACCCTTCCATAATTCATAAGGTGTTTTTTTGTTGTAGACTTAGATTTTCCCTCTATTCAGAATGTAGACTGCGGTGTTGACTACCTCTCTCCAAAACCTATTTGATAGATTAGCTTCATTTAAAATTGTTCTAGCCATATCTTGTACTATTCAATTCTTCCTTGCTACCACTCCATTCTATTGTGGAGTCCTTGTAGTTGAAAAATGTCTCTTTATTCCATGAAGCTCACAAAACTCTTCAAATTTATTTGAGATAAACTCGCCTCCTTTGTCTGATCTCAAGCATTTGATTTTCTAATCATTTTCATTTCCAACCAAGGCTTTGAATGCTTTGAAATTCTCAAACACTTCATATTTTTCTTTTAGAAACGTAACCCATGTCATTCTAGAGTAATCGTCAATGAGCAACATGAAGTAATTTTCACCTTGTATGCTTTGTGTTCTTGTAGGCTCACAAAGATTTGTATGAACAAGTTCCAATGGCTTCATATTTTACTACTACTTTGATTTGAAGATTGCTCTTATCTATTTTCCATGCTGACATTTCTTGCAAAGAGTGTTTGAAGGTTTAGAAATCTTTGACATGTCTCTCACTGCTTATTTAGTGTTGATTTTTACTAGATTATTAGATTCATATGGCCCATTCTTCTATGCCATAACCAAATTTCATCCATTTGTCCCATATATCATTTTTCTCCCTTGATCTCATTAAGGATATATACATTATTTGAGGTTCTATATGCATTTTCCACTAGTATTCCAAAGTCTTTCTTACTTATCTCAAATCCTTGAGAATGAAATGTGATATTGTGTCCTTGATCACACATTTGACTAACATTGAGAAGATTGTGTTTCAAACCTTCAACATACAACAAATTTTATGTTTTAGTCTTTCTATTATTGAGATTGAGAGTACCTTTTCCAACTATCCTTGCGGTAGAATTATCTCCAAATGTCACACTTCCTTCGTTAACTTCTTTCAAAGTGAGAAAATTTATCTTGTCACATGTCATGTGGCTTGAACATCCACTATCAATGTACCATCGGTTTCCTTTGTTTTGAGCATGAAGAGCAGTTTGCACAAGCATAGATTCCTCCTTCTATTTTTCTTGCTCTTGCTTCCTTTTCCAAACTCTTATGGTTCTTTCTTTTGTTTGGAAAGGGTATCCACTTCCTTGATTTTCCTAGAAGTTTCAACTGGGTCACTTCTAAAAAAATGTGCTCTATGACCATAGTTATTGCACTATTAACATACAACATTTTAATCAAATAATGGAGCAAACCAATTACAGTTTTTATTTGAGAACCCATAAGTAATTGTGTTTTTGTTACATACATCATTATTTCTTGCATGTTATCTACAATATATTTCTTTATCACCAAAGTTATTGCAAGTAAAACAATAAACAAGGAAATGTTTTTTGTACCGAGATGTGTGAGGCCATCTTGGTGGGAAAGATCTTCTGAATCTGTCCTTGGGAGGAATGTCATTTTTTTTGTGGAATATCATTTTCTCTCTTCCTATTGTCTTCATCACTAATGGAGCTTTTGAGTATATCAACATAGATTTTAGATTTTCCTTCATTTACTTTCTTTTATGACTCTGTATATTTTGAATCTTCTTTGGTGGTCATCTAATTCTTAACATAGCCAAGACCAGTTTTAATGAGTGGTGACCTTTGGCATTTGATGATA
>ML786876.1:798550-810507 GCA_009831015.1 Picea engelmannii | reverse complement strand
TGTGCACACTGCAAACTCAATCACCTCCTCAACATATGTGCCAAGTCAATGACTAGTCAACAAAAGGTGGCATGTGTGAGTGTGAACAAAGGCTAAATAACTTCAACGAATTTTTATGAGGGCAACCACTCCAAATATTATTTTTTAATATGGGTTGCCTCAACACATGTGCCAAAAGGGAGCACTACTCTCAAGTTGTGTTTCAGATGAACATCAAGTTGCATTCTCTAGTGCTTTTTCTTTCTTTTTCTTTTTTTCTTTCATTTTTTTTAAATTTCAACTTAGGGAATGAGGCCTTAATTAAGGTTCAGAACCTAGTAATAAAATAGGCCAATAAAGTAGCACTTCAACCTTAGGTTTGGGTCTGATTAATCAACAATAAAATATCTCAAACCACTTTGGCATGTTCACACATGGAAAATGTGATATAATGAAATATGCCAAATTAAAGGTTAGTTACGAGGGAAAAACTATATGAAAATGGATCATGCATCCTCTAGGAGTGGGTAATGACGGAATATGGGTGTAATATGAGTTATGACTAGGTGAAATGAAAGGATGATGAAATAATGGATGGTACCAAGGCAAAATGACAGGGGAATGACATACAGGCAAACCACTAGAAAAGTACCCCACCAAGCTAGAGGACACAACAACTAGGAATAAGACTTGAACCCATCATGCAATGACCAAGTGAAAGTAATATGTAGAACATCATGAGCACAAGATAAAGGCAATAGGAGATTTCTCCACCAATAATCAACCATGGAGTAGCACTTGCAACAAGATGAATATACATAACATGCCACTGAAGCAACCTCCACCGATAATACAAACATAACCAATCAATCTGATAATCTCTAATGAGTAAAAGATCATGATAAATGATACTGCCAAGTCATCTTGTAAGAATGCCACCTTCCCCCTTGGTTGCCAAGGGTCGGGTAAACCATAAGAATAGCACCAAAATAACATGTGCAATATGACAATGCCCCCGGATCTGCAACTGGTACATAGGAAGTCCATGGGTGTCATCCTGCAAGGTGCCATGAAATGGTCCTTGGACATCCCATACAATTATGGTATAACAGGGACTAACCCTTCTTAGGGTGGTAAGACCTTTCAGGACCTTAACCGATTTGTTCAACTAAAAGAATACTCCTGCTTTGGTGCCATTTTGTTTATGCTGAAATGTGAGCAAGTTTTATTTTCTTTTAAAGCTTTCTTTGTGTGTAGGTCACATGAAAATATGGGTGCACAAGTGTCCATTGTGGTGCAATTGATTTTTAATGGGGCATATTGTGTACTCAAATTTAAACAGAAATTATAACAGGGATTGCCAAATTTTCCCCTGAGGATCTTCATCTTCCATTATAAGACTAATACATTATAAATTCTTATTTATTTAATGGTGCAGATTGAAAATATAAGATAAATCTGTTGCTTATGTCAAGTCAAGACATCGTCATGTACATTAAGGACAATAAAGTCCATCTTTTGTGTGAGCAATTAAAACATTATGTTAGGCACCCTAATAAGAGCATGAATCGTATAGGTTAGGAGTCGGGACCAATTCCAGCAGAATTTTCACCAAAAAGCACAGTTGAAAGAGATAAAAGAATAAGAAGACACGGCTCTTGGCAAATACTAAACAAG
This sequence comes from Picea engelmannii, assembly GCA_009831015.1. Taxonomy (NCBI): domain Eukaryota; kingdom Viridiplantae; phylum Streptophyta; class Pinopsida; order Pinales; family Pinaceae; genus Picea; species Picea engelmannii. The sequence goes on along the minus strand of ML786876.1, from coordinate 808,851 downwards.
ACAAAGGTGATGAGGGGGAGAGGTTTGGTCGAAGGCTAATACCCAAAATATCCAACTTTGATTAAGATGGAGCATGATGTTATTGCATAACAATCATAGCCTTCAAGAATGAAATTGTACTGGACATGAACATGTGGTCTAACTGCACTGGGGTTCTAAGTGCTGAATACATGTCTCAAGGTTCATCCTTGTACACTCTGAAACTGTTGAGCAGTAAGAGTAAAAAACCGGGCCTGCTGCTGTATCTGCATCCAGTGGTGCCACAGGAAAAAATAAATGAAACTTTCATTTAAAGAGAAAAAACGAGTGACGTTGTATTTGTACAAGTTTCTTGGACAACAGCACTTTTGGAATTTTTTTTAATACGGTGCCAAAATAAGGGTACGTAGCAATTTAATGTTTCCAAATATGTGAGCCAGCTGCCAAGTTTGATGAGATTCATGGCAAAGAAGAAGAAGAAATCAGACATCTATATAAGAGGATAACTATAGTCTATATTGGAGAGGGAGAGGGAAAGAGAGCAGGTATATATGCTGGATTAATCATTGAGCCTCTCTAAGATCTGGTTTGTCCTACGTAGTGTAGAAAGACATTTTATATACAAAATGAGATAAAGAAGGCATTGCTGATCAATTTATCACCACTTCTATTTATAGCGATTTGATGTCGGCAGCATAAGGCCATCTCCTTTCATAAACTAGTTGATTTGACTGTTACTATGTAGATTGGTTGCTGTGCCAATAGTTAGCCAAATTGCCAGCATACATCTATCCAAGGAACAATGATTGTTACATGTCTCTGCATATTGTGCTGCTGGCTTCTGGCAAAAGGTACACTTAGCTATGCTAATTGATAGAAAGCTAAATAGGGGTTATGGACCTCTTAGCTATGCTTATTGATAGAAAAGCCAAATAGTGGTTATGGACTTATGGTAACCCCATATAAATAAATTATTAAATTGACAAATTTCAGTGAAATATAAATACAACTGTAGAAGGACATGGACATGGTGAAAATTGGCGAGTTGAAATGATCTTTGAGCTGGACCGCCTAAAAGTTAAATTGAAGTCGTGTTGGTTGCATGCACTCAAATGATTAAGTAGAGAACCTTTGAATTGGGATGGAACAGGAATAGGTAATAATGAGCTCAGCCGTAGTGTGAATAAGGACAACTAAAATATTAACAAATAAGAGCAGCGTATGTATAATGGCTGTGATTGATAAATTTTGGACATTAGGTCTAAAAGTTGTGTTCATTACGTACTAACGTCCAAGATTATATGAAATGCGTGTCTTACTATTCATGGAGTTGGTTATACCTATCATTGAGAATTTTAACAAGGATGCCTGCATGTAGTTATGTGTGTTGGTTGCCTAAAATTGGTAGAGTTGGAGCTGTCAAACGTGTTTAGTCATGATTTGTTCATTATTATCTTTTGAGTTGTTATATATATATATATATATATATATGAAATGCAATTATATTTCACTATGTTGCTTACATAATGTGGAATATGCCATTGTTTTTTGTGAAATGCATCAATATAATATGTCACATTTACAGTGAATAGCTTGTACTCATGTTCAGTCCAGATGGAGACTTCCACATAACACTAAACATTTTCTTCATCACGAAGTATAATATGAAGGAATTTGTAAAGGATATAGTTCCTAATGTATGTAGATAATTTTTACAGCATCGGTATTTGAAGAACATCGACCTGATTTCTATTTGTGAAGTTGATATTCATCTGTTATGTCATTTCAATTATGTTCAGTGTTATCAATAGAAAACTCTGAACAACTTTCATTTCAATACTTTCTGTCAAAGGTCCGTACATAAAATATGGACTAAACCCTTACCTTTTTCTACAGGTCACGGTGAGAGAGGCAAGGGACCAGTGTAAACTTCAGTGGATGTGTCTAGCACTTGATAAGTTTGAGGATTATCTTTCCAGTAAAGGTGTCTCAAATTCCTCATCTGAATTTCCTGATGAATCTTTCTCAGATTCTTTTTCACAGTTTTCAGATGAGGACGAACATTCACAGCAGTGTAGAGAAAATTCAGAGTGTGAGGATGAGCGTCCAAGAAGTCTAATAGAGGACATTCCCCTTCTAACCGAGGAAAGTGCAAGTTCATCCTGTGATGAATAATTCCACTTGTGCGTCTTTATAAACTGTTTTTTACAATTTTTGTACAAGTGTAAACTATAAAGGCTTTAGCTTTTAGATCTATAATCTGTGGTGCTTGCTATCATTTTCCAAAAGGAAGAAATTGCAAGTGTGTAAACTATAAAGGTTTTAGCTTTTAGATATATAATCTGTGGTGCATGCTATCATTTTCCAAAAGAAGGAATTTGCAAGTCTTTTTGTTTCTTCGAAAAGGAAATTGCAAGTCTAAAATGTTTGTCTTATTCTTGCTTCCTAATCATGCTATGATATTGCTTTCCAAAGTTGAGTGATTAATAAGATGATTCCAACCTACCCCAGCAGCCTTTGATAACTTTGGTTTGTAAAAACGAGTTTAAGAATCAGCACAAACTCGCGCACTGGAGTCAAAGCCTACTTGTCAAAGAATGCTCATATATGGTCATGTGTGGGTTTTCTGGTAACACATCGTGGTCGTGTCTAATCGAAAATCGGTTATGGCATGTGGGAATATCTCATCGATGGATTTCTGAACTCTTTTGGTAATGATGTGTACTGCTATTATTTGCTTAAGCATGCATTGATCCGAAATATTCACAAAAAAATGGTTTGTTTTAATGGTTTTGTGTTTTCAGGTTTAGTGCTCAAGTTGCGGGCTTAATGGCTTTAAAGCCTTCATCAAAACCTTGTGTTCATGCCTTAGAAAGTTTTATGCATGCAGAGGTGTGGGCAAGTTGGAGTGGGCCTTAGCTCCATGCCCACACTCCACATACTAGAACAAACCTCACGGAAACAAAAGAGGAAAAAGACCAAGGAAAAAGTGACGTGGAGGTTTTGGTTATGTAGAGATGTGGAAAAGTTGGGAGGAGCTTGTTAGTGTTGCACTCCACACAAATACTAGGTGAGTAGAGTTGCTAAGGCAAAGGGTTGTGCAGAGGTTGGGCTCATTGAGGTTCACCATAAGACGGAGTAGAGCCTACTCCGCAGAGTGCAAAGGCAAGGCTTGCAGAGCTCAAAGTGATGTGGAGGAAATGAGAGAGTTGGAGGGGAGTCTCACTTCATTCTGTGCAATCTATGGGAAGACCTAGGAAAGAAAGAAGGCAATCCTCTTTGCCTTTGCTTTTTGTTCTCCGCGTCTCGCAAATTGAAGAAATAAGAAGAGCCCAAGATTGAAGACCTTGGCCTACTTGGCAAATGATGTGGCTTCTTAGAGTGGTGACATGTGTACGAATCAAAGAATGCCACATGGCATCCACATGGACAACAATAACCATAAAAGAGAAGAGTTGTAACCTTATTTGTTTGTAGGGAGTCAATGATGATTGTGGAGAAAACTGACAGATATGGATGTAGAGATGATCTGAATAGGACCCTTGTAAAAAATATTTTTGTAAACTTTGTTAGCATTTAACTGATCTTTTTGTCAAAGTCGAGAAAATGTTCAAAATTCCCTTGGAAGTTGAAATGATCCATGGTTGGCCTTCCAAGCCAATGTATTAAAAATGAAGGTTGTGATGAAGAAGAGCATTGAATGGACCAGAGAGGAAATGAAGAAGGGCAATAGCAGAGATGAAAGCTCAAAGAAGCAATTTGCTTGATGATCAGAGAAGAAGACATTGAGTCTGCCCCATGATGAGGGAAGATTGTTGTTGAGCCACGACCATCTGCAAATTTCCTGCTAACGAGTAACAATACACTAAATCTATGTATAGCTCACCATTTTGTAATCAATTTCATGCTTAATAAAATCCACAATCAACCCGGTTTTCTTCCCAGTTGGGCTTCCATAAACATCTCGATATCTCTGTGTGTTTTAATGTTATGTAGAGTGCTTTGGGTGAGATCATGGCTGTCATCTATGGTGTATTGTTATTGTTGGTTGCACACATGGTTATGATGAAGAGTTCCATCTTGTAATTATCTTAATTCACTTAGAAACCAATTTCCATTAGTATTTAATGAATGCCAACAAATTTCTAGATTACACTAAGAGATTGAAGATCAAATGTTGTCATCTCAGAGTCATTGCACTTGAGTAGGAGGTTTCCAAATTGGTTTAATTGAGTTCGGTGGATTGTTGGATGTTTTTAGCATTGCTAGGCATTTTTTTTTACCTAGGTTGTTCCCCTCTCCTTTGAGCAATATCTTTTTTGTTCAGTTGGGTGAATTTGTGGTTATTCAAGAGCTGTGTTTGCACATTAAAAGAAGACCACACAGTCCCATTTCATTTTGGCCTTGATAGAGTTATAGAATGTTGTGTGAAATTGGGATTGCAAGCAACTGTGCAGTGAACCAAATTTGAAACATAGTAGACTTGCTTTCCATTGGTTGGCATTCAATTGGCTCAGATATTGTTTGTTGGATTTTGAAGTAAGCATTGTAACTAGTTAACAAACAACAGGTGAAGAGTCATGATCTCAGTCTATTTTCAATTGCAGAGACCTCATTTAATTTTATTCCATAGAGTATCCATGTTGGTGAAATGGACAGGTCATAGGCCGATTGTTTACAGATCATAAGGTAGTAGAGCAAGTTCATCAGAGACCTTTAAGCAGTTGCCATGGGCAAAGCCTTGAAGAGGGAGAAGTTGTAAGAGTTGAGAGATTTCAACAGACAAATACAAGAGGAAAGACAGTATTAGATGAGCTGGAAAAAGAACTTGCCAAACACCATGACTTCTTCACCACCATGAGGACATAATTAAATATGAGGAGATTGTAGCTCTTGCAATTAGGGGAGAAATTCACTCTCCCAGATAATTGGCAAGAGGAGAGGTTCATTGAAGTCACTGTTCAGGTATACCAAGATTTGGTAGCAAAGGAAGAGGTCTTGAAGATTCTACAAGAAATTGTTCAAGAGACCAAGCAAGCCCCTTTTGTTTCCACTGCGGAAGCTAGCACCATGACAAAGTCAAGCGTGGTAAACTCACCTTCCAAGACCCTTCCTCAAGAGACCTTTGGTGACTTTGAAAAGCACACTAGAGGTAGAGGCAAATGAGCTATGATGGCCAAGGGTTAGGCAAGGAAGGCCAAGGGATTTCGATCTCCATTGTAGCTCAACGGAGGCCCAAGCATGAAGGCCTAGGATTCAATGGATAAGAGGCTAACACAAGTTTAACTCAAACTACCTTTGTCAAGGCAAGAGGAGCCGAATAAAGAAGTCATGCTCATGGAGGAAAAGGTAGCTGGAAAAGGAGTGTGCAACAAACCACTCAAATATGTTTGTAGAGGCTTGGAAGAGGGAAACAAAGATATGATTCAACCATTCTGATCCACTCCAAGTTTTGGGGGACCAAGCAACCTAGCTAGCAAGCATCATTGCAAACCGAAAAGGTATGGCATAGTATCTTTGGTTTGTTTCTGTTGCCAAAAAAGGGGTCATAAGGCTAGCAATTGTTGGCACTCTAGAAGACCACAAAACCCATGTAGGAACCATTGTTAGTACTATAGATTCACTAGACATTGGGAGGCAAAATGCTAGAGGCTTCACTTGGAATTCCATCCCAAGAACCGAACAACCGAGACAAAGTCTCGGAGAGTCAAGGTCAAGGGGAAAGAGATGTTGCTTGCACTTGCAACCCAAGGAGTAACGATTGTACAATGACCTATTGCAGCGACAAATGTTATCTCTAGCCATGAAATGGACAAGCAGCATATGCCAAAGGTAGCCTTTATTCAATACTTATCTTCCATCTTGTAGTGGAGACACCCTTTCTTGGAAATTTGTTGGAGGATGTTTGAAGGAAGAGGAGAAGAAGATCGAAAGGAGTTGAAGCTTTTGGGGACCAAAATCCTGCAAATGGGGAGTTGTGATTTAAATTGGATCTTCATAAAAAATCTCTTTGTGAACTTTGTAAACATTTAATTGATCTTTTTTGCAAAGTTGAGAAAATGTTCAAAATTCCTTTGGAAGTTGAAATGAACTATTGTGATGGTTGGATTTGCAAGGTAGCCCATAAGAATGAAGGTTGTGATGAAGAAGACCATTGAATGAAACAAAGAGGAGGAAATCAAGAAGGGCAGTGGTAAAGATGAGAGCTCAAAGAAGCAACATGCTTGATGATTGGAGAAGAAAACATTGAGTTTGTCTTAAGATGAGTGAAGATTGTTGTTGAGCCATGTCTATTTGCAAATTTCTTGCTAGTGAGTAACAATACACTAAATCTCTGTATAGCTCAAGCTTTTGTAATCAATTTCTTGCTTAATAGAATCCCCGATCAACTTGGTTTTTTTTTGAGTTGGGTTTCCATGAACATCTTGGTATCTCCATGTGTGTTTTAATGTTATGTAGAGTGCTCTGGGTGAAATTATTGTTGTCGTTTATGGTGTATTCTTGTCATTGGTTGCACACATAGTTATGATGAAGACTTCCATCTTGTAATTCTCTTAATTCACTTAGAAACCAATTTCCATTAGTATTTATCGAATGCCAACAACTTTATAGATTATACTCAGAGATTGAAGATCAATGGTTGTGTAACACACCCGACCCCTAAATGCTCTTTTAAGGAATGGGGCATAAAATTTCGTTTTCCCTAAACCATGTCACATCCTCTTTCTGGGATTTCCATCACGTTCTGCTCGTCAAGAGCTTTTCCAACCACTTTCGCCATGCTCGAATCCGAGCTGAAGATCGAAAGATAGGCCCTTCCAAAGTTCTTCGGGCGTTATTAGTCAAGGGCCATGTGGCATCCATGTCGGTCCATCTCATACATATCATCCAGAATTCCCCGAAGTCCCGAAGCTCCCAGCGCTCCTGTATCTATGGTGGAGATCCATCCACCATTAATTCTGACGATGGATCTTCGTCCTTGTTAAGGCATACGTCTAAGGATAGTTCGACGTTTGATGCTTCGGCACTGAGCGCCCCTTTTCTGTCTATGCACGAAACCTCCCGGAGTCTCGAACTCTCGAAGTCCTATAAGCTTATCACATGGCTTCGGCCTTCGGGCCCTTCTGTCTCTCTACAACATTACACCCTAAATCCTCCGGAGTCTCGAAGACCCGGTCACTTCACCAACCGCTTTGGCCAGGTGGGCACGTACCAGGGGATAACACGTAGCAAGGGCTAGGGGTGACACATGTCATGCTCTAATAAACATAAGGGATCTGCAAAACATCTGTATCCTGGTGACACATGGCACCTTAGTTGCGGGTCCACGTCACCTCGGATGATGTAAGTGAGCCATGCCAACCCGAGAGAAACAACCTTCTAACGTCTTTCAGATCTCACGGTCGAGATATGTCCACGTAAATCCATAGATCCACGACTCCTGTTACTTTGCAATTTCGATGTTCGGGGGTTTTATGGTGTAATCCTCTCCTTACTCCCGGAGTAGGTCAGAGCCAAATTGACCATGGAGTAGATCCAACGATTCGAGAGGGACCCAATGTGTCCTCAAATCAATGGTCCTCGTCATTTCATCACTTCGACCTTCGGGGGTTTGGCCGTGTAGTCTCCAGTTTGCTCCTGGAGTAGGTCATCGTCGAACTGACCACCATATAGATCAGACGGTCACGAGTGGTCCCAAAGTCCCTTCAGATCGATGGCTCTCGTTACATTGTGGGTTCAACATTCAGAGTTTTTTGACGCTACAACAACTCCATTCTCCCGAAGTGGGACTTCGTCGAAGTACCATATGTGAAACCCTCCCCTGGTTGATTGGACGGTCAAGAAGAGTCCCCAACGAACCTCCCAGATCAACGACTCACAACATTTCACAACTTCGAAATTCAGAGGTTTTGGGTTTGTAACGCCTTTGTTCTCCTGAAGCGGTCAACGTCGGGCTGACTACGACATAGATCTAACAGTTGGGATAGTTCCCAGGCCGCGTCACCTCGCGACTTTGACATTCGGGGGTTTGGGAATTGTGAAGTTGTGACATCTCGGAGTTCCGAACCCCCGGAGCTTTGAAGCTAATAAGAACTTAGCACCATTCGAACTAGCGCAAGGTTCCCAGACCTTAGTCATATGGGTCTTCTGAAAATCCTCGTGGGCTACACACTTAACTCTTGGTTAGGAATTTGTTAAGGTCGTGGGCACGAGCCCTTGGTCACACAGGTGACAAGTCTGAAGGGTACGACCTTTGGTTGCATTCTACAAGCGTTATACCTCATGAGCTTGTAAATACTTCAAATGAGGTGAGGTAATACTCCTTGTGCTTCCCCGAGAATTTTAGAACTTAAAGAGTTCTTAATCCCTGCACATCTTGCCAAGGTTCTGCGCACCTTCGCACTACCTCTCTTGAGCTTAAGAGACCCCTTTCTCAGGAGATCCAAATGACTGGAAGCGTAAATATGCACATATGAGAATTGGGCCTATGGTTAGCAAAATCACAGTTCTTTTTCTTTAATTCGAGCCACTATAGGGGGCTCGAGAACTTACGTATACCAGTCATACTCGACCATATAGGTCCTTAATTGCTTAAGTACACGACCGAGCGAAATGAAGAGAAAAACAATGAAGTCATCAAACAAACATGCATATCCTTGAAACATTCACGAGATATTCAACCTTATTTTACTGTCACAGTTCAATTTTGCAGGGTATGAGAATACTTATCTAATACAAGATGCAACCATTTAACCCACTGTGGGTGTCTGCCTTTCCACTCAACCATAGGCTCAGAGGCATTCAATCTTAGCACTCTCGCCACCCTCGTGCCAAGCCATGATATCACTAGGGAACTTTTGCACTTTCTCAAGGATTCTCTCTATCACGGTCTCTGCGATGTTTATCAGATGCCTCCTCAACATCAAGCTCGTAGTCTCCTGCTTAGTTCGAGTTCTCCTGTAAGTTCTTAGAGATATTTTCTCTTGTTCTCTCCATTAACCATAACAACTTATCAAGCTTTCAGTTCCTCTTCTCAGCTGGAGAGCCTCTCGCCCTCTCTCTTCCCGTGTGTCTCTCTTGTCTCCTTTGTGTGTATTCTTTTACACCTTTTTCCTCCTTAAGAAAGTTCCGAACTTGTCATGTTCCTTCTGTCAGAAGGAAACTCGGGTCAGTCTGGGCCTGCAGGAAAACTGCCTTTTGTGGTACTTCAGGCTAACATTTTTCTGTCTCCCCAGCCAGACCCTCCATGCTTCCATTCATTGGGGTGGTTGATGGTTCAACCACCAGTCCTTTTCTTATTAACTGATTTCTCCTTGAGATCAATATGGGGCTTATTATTTCAGCAAGGAGAAATTTGGGTCATTTGACATAATGAACCCTTTCTATAGTTTTCTCATTCTTTCCTTTAGTGATATCCTGCCCAATACTTGAAGGCTTCATCCCTACAGTCAGTCGTTGGCAATCTAAACAAAATACATTTACATCATTCACATGCCATATCATGGTAATCCTAATTAATGATTAATTACAAGTTGGGGGAAACATGAGTATTACATGTTGTCTCTCAGAGTCATTGCAATTCTGTAGGAGGTTCTAAATTGGTTTAATTGAGTTTGGTGGATTATTGAACATTTTTAACATTGTTGAGCGTTTTTTTTTTTGCGTGGGTTGTTCCCCTCTCTTTTGAGCAATGTTTTTTTTTTAATTCTTCTGTTGGGTGAATTCGTGGTTAATCAAGTGATGTGTTTGTACATTGAAAGATCACATAGTACTACTTCATTTTGGCATTGATAGAGTTGTAGAATGTTGTGTGAATTCGGGATTGCAAACAACTAAGCAGTGAACCAAATTTGAAACATAGTAGACTTGCTTTCCATTGGTTGGCATTCAACTAACCCATATTTTGTTTGTGGATTTTCGAACTAAGCATTGTAACCTGTTAACAAACAACGGGCGAATAGGCATGATCTCAACCTATTTCTAATTGCATAGACCCCATTTAATTTTATTTTGCAAAGTATTTGTGTTGGTGAAATGGACAGGCCATAGGCCTACCGTTTACGGATCAAGAGATATATGCAACAGACTCTTGGGGGGTCTTTTGGCCTTCATGGAAAGAATGGGTTGTTGGAGGAGTTAATAAAGATGGAGATCGATCACTAGTGAAGGGGCCATTGCTGTTGAAATAATGTAACTGCGAAGAGAATTCTTATTATTATTTTATTATTGTATTAAATCCCCATTGTGGATTAATCATGTCATTATTATTATTATTGTTATTGGATTAATCCCCATTGAGGATTAATCATGTCGGTAATTGT
>ML786876.1:725891-791852 GCA_009831015.1 Picea engelmannii | reverse complement strand
ATTATTATTATTGTTATTGGATTAATCCCCATTGAGGATTAATCATGTCGGTAATTGTATAAGGACCAAATCCCCTTTTGCGGATTGGTCATCGGACAATTACAAAGGGCAGAATAAGAAGTTGGCCCCAACAATTATTATGGCAGACCCAGAATTAATTAAAGGTGGGTTTACCCACCCAAAGTGAGAGGTCGGCCCTGCCAGTTGTGACCTTTCACACGTGCCAGTCTTGTATAAATAAGAGGCTAGCGCCTCACTTCAAACACAAAAAAACTCACTTGCTCATTCTCTTATGAGGCAAGATGCAATTACCAGTTGGAGAGAGGGAGAAGAGAGGCGCATCTCTTGGGGAGGACTTTCTGTATTGGTTTGAGTTATCTCTTGAACATTGTATAAGCTATTTATGATAAGGAAGTTTTTGCTGGGTTTTTTTTCCCTAGAGGGTTTCCCAGGATAAATGTTGTGTCTCTTGTGAATGTGTATTTCTCAGTGATCTTGTTCTTATTATGCTCTTATCTATTGAAATGCAAAGAACTATAATAATGACATAAACATTAACAGTTGCTGAGGATGAATTGACATTGATCACTGGAAAGCTTGGGAGCTTGGGAGGTGAAGGGCACAATAGCAGAAACACATAGGACTTTGAAGAAGAAATATTTTCCTAGATTGAAAGGACAAAGAGGATTTCGAGTCTGTCCAGAGAGAACGAAGATTGTATTTGAGCTAAAACAACAGTCGACAAGACACAACCTAGGAGTAAGATTACACAATTCAAGCTTAAAAAGAGCCAAACATGGGTCTTTTCTTGTTGAGTCTCCCAAAATGTGTTTCTAGGGTAAAATCTCTGAGTTATTAATGTGCATGTTTTTATTTTTAGCATTGTTTTCTTCATTTAAATTATATTTTGTAAGTAATAAGCAAGCAAATTTCATGCATAGAGAAATGACAAACAAAGATAAACAATTTATTTTCTGCAACATTATTCAAGCTCCGTACTTGTGAATCGACTAGGCCAAGGTTGAGCGATGATGGATCATATTGGTATCGGATCCCAAGTTCGAAAACACTTGATGAACTATTTGGTTTGGTAAATATCCATAGTGGATACTAGAAGAGTGGAGAGCCATTATTGCGAGTTATTGGAAGAAGCAAACAACGAAAAATGATGGGGCTTCTAATGAGGAACAATCTAAGGAAGACCTTGAAGTGAGGGTTGCTCTGGTGGAGTAGAGCGTCATCTTACTAATCGATATAGAAACATAGTTATTAGCATGAAAGGTGTTGAGATCAAGTGGTTATTCTTCACTTGAGGTCATGTGTTGATCCATTGCACTGATTACGACTTTATGGAGCCTACATATGGGTACCTAACCAAACCATATATTGTATTTACTATATTTGATTAGGTTGGCCTAGCCACCACCTCCTTGGGGCTAGTGCCCTAACCTGAAAAGATGTCTATAAATATAAAAACACACCCAATTGTATCATCTCATTCAACTGAATTCATTCATTCTTGGCTTAAGGGCACCATGAAACAATTCATTCTATTCGTGGTGTTTTTCTTTATTTGTGTGGTTGATTGTTCTTTTATGAAGATATTTTATGTGAACATCTTTCTTGTGATCCATATTAAGCATTGTTATAATTTTTCTGGTTTGATGTTGAAGAGATCACCATAGTTCTATCTAATGATTTCAACATGGTATTAGAGCTAGTGTGGACTTTTCTTTTTCTATCCAACATTTTTTAGGGTTGAAAAAGGGTTTCCAATGTTGTATTAAGGTAATTTCAGGTCTAAAACTAGGGTTTCAACACTTATTTCTGTCATGTCCCTGCCCTTTTGACCTCATTGAGGGAGGGCGTTTTAGTCCAAGGGGGGCTCCCGGTAGGCTATGCCCAAAGGAGGGGAGCCGTGGGTGCCAAAAGGGGCACAGATTCGCCCTTAGAAGATGTGTTGAGCTTAAACATGGAGAGCCAACATGCCTTAAGAAACAAACCACCCACAAATTACAAGAGGGCCAACTTTCCTTGAAGGCCAGTGACCCACAAAAGAAGGAGATCAAGCAAATGAATTTATTTAAAGAAATGAGAGGCTCATTTGAATAGAGCACGATTTGGTTGGAGGAGATTTATGTTCTTGACTTGGAGGCGCTGCCTCAGGTTCACTAGAGGGTTGTTTAACCCATTCTTTGTTGATTTTTGGTGGGGGCACTCTCACCCTAGCTTAGTCACACATCAACACACTTGTTCTGGTCACCACCTGCGAAGGTTATTTGCTGGAGAAGATCCTTGGGGACGCTGCTGGGAGGAGGTCGCACCTAGTTAGAGAGCTACAATAGACATTGGAGGGTGCGCTGGACTGCTTGCACAGATCGAAGGTTCCAGCTAGTGGTAAGTAATATCAAAGAAGGAAGGTCGAGCCTACTTCTGGTGCTTTAGAGGGAAGATCTAGCCCAGGACAACATAGACGAACCTTTATATACTCCTGGTTTACCGTAGACTAGTAATTTTATTGCTGATAACTCAGAATTTGTAACTGTCTAGGCAAATTGTTAAGGGTAGCCTTAAAACTCTTTATTCCTGGTTTAATTAGACAACAACCTCTTAGGAGGGTTTACTGTTGGTGGTTACTTGGTATTGACCCTATCTTAAGTACTTTTATTGTTGGTTTGGAGATACGATTTGTTGTTGTAATATTGTGACAATATTGTTGGTATATATATTCTGTTCAATTGCTACTATTGTTGGTTTATGGTACTGTTGGGTTAAGGTCACAACCCTATTGGTTTGACAATTGCTTGGATATTTTCATTACATGATATTTTTGTTGTTATCTCCGAAATCTGAACTAGTTAGGGAAAATTTATTGTCGGGAAAGGTGGACTATTAAATTGTTTAACAACGAGACGAGTTCCTAGAAACCCTAGGGTTATTACAGTGGAATCAGAGCTGGTGATCTTGCTAGCCTGAGGGATATTCAATGGAAGAGAAATCTACAACAATCAACTAAGGTTAAGGACTGCATACTGAGGTTGGAAAGATGAAGACCAAGAAGGAGCTCATGGCTGAAATAAAGTGGGAAATAACAGTAGGAAAGTATATGCCTCACTATCCAGAGTATTTAGCACAGGGTAAAGAGTTTTGTGCAACCATGTCCTTTCAAGACTACTGCGCCATCAAGTATGGAAGTTGGCCCGAAGGCCTAAACGAGGGTTCCTTCAATGGCCCAAGACGAAGATTGAAGGATGATATGCCAAGAGAAAAGAGGGATTTATTGATGGCAGAGGCACATTCCCATGAGGAGGGTCAAGTAGCAGATGAAAATTATGCTCCTGCAATTAAGGATGTGTCTGCTAGTGTTCATGCAAAAGGTCTGGAAGCTAGACGGATAGTGATATTTGATGATGACGACGAGCTTCCAAGTACTGCATCCTCCACTTTCAGATCATGTTCAAATTCAAGAGGCGGTTACTACTCTACTTCGTATTCTCATGGTACCTAGACCATGTGCCCCACAAGTTACTGAAGAACCTATTGTAGTCATTGAAGAAGGAAATGCTATAGAAGGGGAAATGTTGTGAGATGCAATTGAGGCATCAATAGGGGAATCAGAGGAAGCAAACATGAGGCGACAACATGGTCTAACTAATTATCAACTTGGTTCTGGAGTTGATCAAATTACTCCCATATCAGATGATGATGATTTTGCACAGGAAGTATCGTTGTCCATAAATACAACACAACAAGAAAAGGCTTGGCGGGAACTTGAGGGGTTGCCAGGAAGTCATGAAGAGAACGAGGATTATGGTAACCTTCTAGAAAGAGAGAGACCGAACATGGGAAGAAGGCAAGGACCCATTTCAAGTAATATCAATACATCTAGTCAAGAAAAATGGATGTGGAGAACCCACACCAAAACCTTGATGTTGTTAATATACCTGATGAGACAGAAGAACCAGAAGATCAACCTTTGCTTAGGTGTAGATCAATAAGACACACTGTGTCAGGCACTACATAAACTCCCACACACCTAGATTTAGACAGTCCACCATCCTGTTTTGGGCCCCATCAAGATTCAATAGAGAAATTTATGAGTATTATGGGCGCATATGAAGCAACGATCGTAGAGAAACTCCAGGCATATGCAAGAGATCTTAATGAAACCGTAAATGCATGATTCAAGGAAGGATAACATGTTCTACCACGACTAGAACGTGATGAGGGTCCCCAACCTGATTGGATGGAAGAGAATGAATCAACTGAAATAGAAGTTCGATACCCAGTTGAGCCTTTCCCTTCTATTGCTACAAGTTTTCCTACATTTAGATCAATAAACCGAGGACTTATGAGTAGCCCTATATTTGATGGGAGAAGTGCATATCGTATGCCTTTCAGGATTTCAATTGTTTCTCACCCAAGAAATGTGAGAAATATTCCAATTGAGTCAAAGGATGTGGAGTATTACAAGTTGCCAATACCCAGGAGTCGTGACTCTGAGAGTTTTGATTGTGCTCTTAGGGATCATGAGCCCTTTCTTTTGGAGAGCACACTAGAGGCTCAGGGGATAGTTGAGCACCTTCCTTGTGGACTAGGCCACGAGGAAGTATATGTGTCCATGGATTGGGTGGACCGGTACATGTCAGGAATGGACACACTCTGGGACACAGATGCAACTATCATCGACAGAGTGTTTGGTTTAGTAACGCGCACAAAACACCAGATGGTATAGGGGGACATAGTGATGTGTGACAATATGTAAGGGTCTTCATTGGCACACAGTGGTGGGTAGTGGAGATTTGGAGCATTTCTTCCAAGGAGACCTCGAGCACACCCTTGATTTGAGGTTACCCAGGATTGAAGAGTGGATGGGTGAGCCTCGGGGAGCAGCATGCGCCTCGACGATCGAGCTTCATCGAGGAGATCAACAGAGGAGGATCAGGGAGACAAATACTCATAGGTTTGTTCCCAGACACCATCGGGGGATCTTGGTCATGCCCTTGGGGTTGAACAACACATTAGTCACCATCCAGTGCTCTAGGCAACCATCGATGCATCTTTCACTGTGGTTTGATTCCCTCAGCAGGACATGGGAGGATTACTAGATTCAGTTGAGTGAGACAGGTAACCTCGTAACAACAACATAGACCATCCATTGGGACTTGGTGACCAGGATACATGTGCATAGTGGGAGCCTCAGATCCTATTGGAGATGTGCACCGAGTTTTCAGCAACAAACATTGGGAGTAGTAGACTTCCAATATGGTGGTGGGACCCAAGAATTCATCAGGGAAATAAGTTTCTTCAGATGAGATTGACGATTGACAAAGTTGAGGTAGTGATGGAACCACATCTTGATGGGGATGAGGCGAGAGGAGTTGTGGAGTTTTGCTTTTCCCTCATCGAGGATATCCATGGATTGACAGGTGATATCTTCACTGAGATGTCTAGGCCAAGTATGACCCATGATAGGGAGCTCCAAGAGTGGAGGGCACAATTTGGGCATGGCAGTCAGACGATGATGATTGGATGGATGCATCATCAACACGATGGTTCCCCTCTGCAGTTGGCATGGGACCCTGGGATCATAGTTGTTGATGACTCGATAGATGACATAGATGGGATGGCCAGTTTGTGTTCTCCTGGATTTACTCTTGGGGTGTGATCTTATGAGGACTTGATCGAGCCTCGACAGTTTATGATCACGTGGATCATTAGGGATTGCCTGACAAATTCTTATATGAGCACGAGCCACATCAGTACTATGAGTAGAGGATGCTTCACAACATACAAGGTAGTTTGGAACCCCTATGACTGCACCACTTATGAGCAGATCTGAGAGGATTCTGCATAGAGGGACTTCACAGACACTTTGTCAGGACATATGGGGGAGTGTACGACTTGGCATCTGAGCAGGTTGGGACATGCCCTTCAGGAGGGTTGATACAATCTTCACCCATTCTATGGGTAAGCATACAGATAGACTGCATCATAGATTCCCTAAGGGTGCAAAGCATATCGATTGACCGATCAACATAACTCATGCACTTTCTAGTGATCTCGTGGGCAACATAGATGACAAAGCTAATTCCCTGGCATAGATCGATCATACCAACAGGTAAGCATACAGATAGACTTCATCATAGATTCCCTAAGGGTGCAAAGCATATCGATTGACCGATCAACATAACTCATGCACTTTCTAGTGATCTCGTGGGCAACATAGATGACAAAGCTAATTCTTTGGCAGAGATCGATCATACCAACATGCACAAGATTGAATTATCACATGGGTGATTACCTTCAAACAGTTGATCATGCGATGGCAGTAGACAAAATGAACTAAGAGGTGTTTGCATGATTACGTGAGGTCATGGATTGAGTGGTTACATTTGGGCGAGCATTGCAGCAATACCACTCATGATAGCCCACAAATCACCCAGGATCGACATAGCATGTGCGTAGACAGACACATGGTAAAGTATATATTTGAGATCGGAGATATGGTGTATTTGACGGTGCATCCATTTAAACCGTCTCCACGAAGGAAAGGTGGCATTGAGAGAATGAGGCCACGCCTCTTTGTTCCCTTCAGGGTGATTTAGAGGGTTGGAGGGGAACTTTACGAGCTAGAGTTGATTGTGGGTGGCCAGAGTCGCAATTTTTACCATGTATCATGGCTTCAAAGGGCATGGGAACCACATGTCACTACTCCCACTGAGTTACCGCCACTAGATTAGAGGGGACATATGTTGTTGACTCCCGAGGAGATTCTGGATGTTCAGGAGAGGAGACTGAGGAGCAGAGTGATCAAGGAGTACTGCGTCAGGTGGAGATATTGGTTGGTAGAGGATGCCACGTGGGAGAGTGAGCATATTTTGCAGCATTCTGGTTTGCAGTTGCTTGAGGACAAGCAATCTTGGGAAGGGAGGACTGTCATGTCCTCGTCCTTTTGACCTCATTGAGGGAGGGCGTCTTAGTCTAAGGGGGGCTCCCTGTAGGATATGACCCAAAGGATGGGAGCCATGGGTGCCAAAAGGGGCACTAATTCTCCCTTAGAAGATGTGTTGAGCTTAAACATGGAGAGTCGACATGCCTTAAGAAGCAAACCACCCACAAATTACAAGAGGGACGAATTTCCTTGAAGACCAGTCACCCACAAAAGAAGGAGATCAAGATAATGAGTTTATATAAATAAATGAGAGGCTCATTTGAATATAGCACGATTTGGTTGGAGGAGATTCATGTTCTTGTCTTGGAGGTGCTGCCTCAAGTTCACTAGAGGGTTGTTTAACCCATTCTTTGTTGAGTTTCGGTGGCGACACTCTCACCCTAGCTCAGTGACACATCAACGCACTTGTTCTAGTCACCACCTGTGAAGGTTATTCGCTGGAGATGACCCTTGGGGACGCTGTTGGGAGGAGGCCGCACCTGGTTAGAGAGCTACAATAAACATTGGAGGGTGTGTTGGACTACTTGCACAGGGAGAAGGTTCCAACCAGTGGTAAGGACTATTGCATAAGGAAGATCGAGCCTAATTTTGGTGCTTCGGAGGGTAGATTTGGCCCAGGACAGCAGGTCCGAACCTTTATATAGTCCAGGTTTACCGTAGACTAGTAATTGTATTGTTGATAACTCTTAGAATTTGTAACTTTCTAGGCAAATTGTTAAGGGTAGCCTTAAAATTCTGTATTCCTGGTTTAATTAGACATCAACCTCTTAGGAGGGTTTATTGTTGGTGGTTACTTGGTATTGAACCTATCGTAAGTACTTTTACTGCTGGTTTGGAGATATGGTATACTGTTGTAATATTGTGACAATATTGTTGGTATATGTTCTATTCAGTTGCTACTATTGTTGGTTTATGGTATTGTTGGGTTAAGGGCACAACCTTATTGGTTTGACAATTGCTTGGATACTGTCATTACATGATATTTTTGTTGTTATCTTCGAAATCTAAACTTGTTAGGGAAAATTTATTGTTGGGAAAGGTGTACTATTAAATTGTTTAACAAATGGCCTAGTCCCTATAAACCCTAGGGTTATGGTGTTACACACATTTTTTTTTCTTTTCAAATAAAATGTCGTCATTTTTTAAGGGCATTGCAGGTATCATGGTTTGTTATCTCACTACACAAGGGAAACAGAGCCTAATGGACCCTTACAATGCATATTGGTCCATTTCTCGACAATAATGGGTTGTTGACTCCTGAGCCACTAGGCATATGACAAAACATGAAATTTTACTCTCAAACTATCAACCCAAATATAATGGAGAGAGTTGTTATGGAAATGACTCACCCCTATGTGGTGATGTCCTTATTGACAACACCAAGTTTGGAGAAGTACTTCATGTTCCAGGAATGTGGCCAATTCTTCTTTCTATACATATCACTCACTCACGCTAACAATAGGTGCAATTTTGGCCAAATCAATGGGTTATCAAGGGCATGAATGATGGTTTTGAAATTGTTGCTTCCAACTATTGTGATGAACCCGACCATACATATCCATTGGGGAAATAATCATATTCTTCAAAACGACGTGGATTTACTACTAAGGTTGTCAATGTCGACATCAACAATCTATGACATCAATGCTTGGGTCTCACTAACTTTAGGACCATGCATCATATGAGCTATCTAAGGATGGGATGTGGCCTTCTATACATTGAACCACCTAGTGGTGTCTGCGAATGATGTATGCTAGAAGAACACCATCATAGGTTCTCTCCTAAGGCTTTAGTGGGCTTAGCCTCTTGGCATCTTGTGTCGGGCCAAAGTGATATTTTTGGACCTATGACCCCTCCACTTGGTGGGGCTAAATATATCCTCACCTTCATTGATGATTTCTTTGGCTTTGTTTGAATATATACTATTCAATCCAAAATTGAAACGTTTGAGACATTCAAGGGATTTAAACATTAGGTGGAAAATTAGAACAATCACATGATTGAATATATCAAAGACCTATCATGGAGATGAACATTTCGGTGATGACTTTCATCCATTTCTCACATCTCATGGCATTGTTTCACAGTAGACAATTCTTCTACAAGATGAAGTAGCGTGTCGGAGGAGTAAAGCTATTGTTGAAATGGCTCGATGTATGTTGCATTCTCAACAAATGGAGCTTAAATTACAAGGGAGAAATAGCGTTTTGTGTAGTATATATTATCGAATGGATGCCTACTCGAGATGTTTGTCATATGACTCCTTTTGAGAAATGGCATGGTTATAAAACCTTCGGTTTCACAAAATATTCGGATCATGTGCATGGGTCCATATTCCCAAAGAAAAATGAAACAAGTTGCAACCTACACATCAACATTGCACTTTGGCATTCTACAATGAAACATCCAAGGCATATCACCTATATGATCCTTCCACCAACAAGGTGAGTGAATGATGTTGTCTTTGATTAGGTTCTCTTCCATGGTTTGACATGATCTTATCCCATGCTTATTGTAGAAGATTCATCTCCTAATGTCTTATTGGATCTCATTTTTACGACTTGAAGATGACCCTCCTCTTTAGAGGTAGCAAATGGATTCTCTTTCCAACTACAAATTTGATAAGAGTCCAACATAAATTATAGACATGCACATAGTTCTACTATGATGCAAGATCCGTGCATGGAATTCCCTTATAGGTTATGCTCAATTTTGAATTGACCCAGATCGTAAAAAACTCAATTAGATTTCTAGATCGATGGTAACACTTGTTGGACATTGGGTTCAACACTTCCCGCGAGTTTCACAAAATGGGTTAACTCCCTCTCGTTGATCCTAACTCTAGCGATTGTGGCGGAGATTAATCCCTGCGGGTTTTGGTTTAACGACAATCGTAGTCCAACAAATGGCATCAGAGCAACATGTCTTGAGTTCGAAACTTCCCTGACACGCGATGGGGGGGAGATTGTTGGACATTGAGTTCAATGATTCCCACGAGTTTCACAACATGGGTTAACCCCCTCTCGTGGATCCTAACTCCGTCGATTGTGGAGAAGATTAATCCTTGCGGTTTTTTATCTAACGACAATCGTAGTCCAACAACACTGACTTTGTGTATTGTTAGTTTTTGGTAGCTAGAGGGAAGTTTGTTACACTATTAGATGGATTCCTTCGTCTAAGACTACCTCCACAGTGACTTAATCAACTACCCATGATGAGGCATGTGTTGATGACTTTTCTGGTACTACTTGCATTGAATTATTTTGTACTTTGGTTGCTCCATTTGATCTCTTACCAGTTGAGAAATGTTTAAATCATAAGAGCAAGGAGGATTGAATGGAGCCACCAACAAACTCTAAATCAACGTGAACCATAAACAAATCATAAAGAGAAGAGAAGACGAACCCATGAACAAGAAAAACACAAGATTTGGTGCCCTTGGGCAAAATAATCACACAAATGATCAAAGGTGATGATACAAATGATTCATAAGTTGTGTATTTATACACAACTTGAGAGGTTGGGGTCCCTTTCCCCATGAGGGGATTATGGGGCCACATTAATCACTAGGCCAACCTTAACCACCTAGAGTAATATAAAGTAATGTTGATTGAACCAACTATTAAACCATAACTTGGTAGTATAATAATGAGGGCACTTAGCCATAATGTCAAGTAAACACAAGTGAAAATTACCATAATTTCAACAACCTCTCTTAATCTGAGCATGTGGTAATGGAGAAATATGACAAAGTACAAAATTAGGAAAAGGCATACCAACTCGATAGAGAGACCACTACCATTATAATAAGAGAGTGGGTTTGTGATAACCCAACTCAATACAAATGTGGGATGGTTTATGAATACCCAACCATCAATGTAGAGTTGTTCGATCCTTGAATAATTGTCACCATTGAACTACTCATCATATGGGGTAATAATATCCTAATATGTGCCTCTGATAAGTGTTGTAAAGAGGCATAAATACAAGATATAGAAGAGATAAGAGCACCCAACTCTAGTAAAATCTGTCAAAGATGAAAGAGATTAGGAAGAACCAATGCCATACATTTGAGATAGCTCAAACACAACTAGGAATGCTAAAAAACAAGGGAGTGGGTGTGTAAATCCCCAACATGGGGACATCTAAGAGAACTATTGAGCATAAAGCTTGATATACTCTGAGAGTAGGTTTATAAATACCTAACTCTTCACAAAGAGTGGCCATGGCCATAATATGAAAAGAGTGGGTTTATGAATATCCAACACAAATACAAGTGAGAGTTGGTGTGTGGATATCCAACACGAAAGCATGGTCGATCATAGTTGACCAGAAGTGAGAGGGTTAATGAAGAAGTGAGAGGGTTAATGAATATGCATCTTAAGATAGGGTTAGCCCTATCCACATCATCCTCCATGAAGATAGATAAGAGGCCATGAAGAGAAAGTATTAGATCATACCTTCCCCCCTTAACATCGAATGTAGTCCATTTGAAGATAGAACCTTCCAAAAACATCATGGTACCAATACCAACATGGTTCCACAACCAGGAAAGGTGGCCTTTGGTAGAACTTTGAACGGAAGGGCTATTGAAATGCATTGCATATAGTATGTCCCGTACAAAGAAATATCATAGTGTGGAAGACCAATATCTAAAACACCAACAAATTGATCCATTGAAGGATGCTAAGAATCATTCGTAGAATCATCAAGATAGAGTGGGACAAAACCTGTGACCTTTGAGTGGAAACTACGTCAAAGGTGTTGAGAGGAGTCTCTCTTCACATATAAGTGACCACGGGTTTGTTAGAATCACCATGAATAATTGCCAAAGGCCTAGGAGTAGGCCTCACATCACCCACTAACATATCCAATATAAGGGTACCAATCCTTGGAATATGAAAAATGTCTCAAAATAAGGTGGATTCAATACCAAGAATAACATCTTTTAAATTCAATACAACACGATTTGCAAAGTACATGACCATGTGTGTCCATGTCAAAGAAACTATTCATTCCATCCAACAAAAGGAATCCTTTGTGAAGACTTCAAGAGAATCTAATAACGGGGCCAAGGAAATAGAACCAACATTGCCTTAAAACATTGTAGAATTTTGTTGAAAGAGGAAAACGAAGTGTTGCACTAGAAAAAGGGAAATTAAAAAAATTCCTTGAATATGTTGAAAACACCAAAAAACAAATAATGAAAGAAAAAGGGCATTGGTGAAAGAGAGGGTAAAAACCACCAAAAATCTATTGATGTCTAAAAAAACGTTGAAAAATCTAGTTATCTAGTTTCTACTATGAAGTAACCCTAAAACAACGTTGAAAACCCTAATTTTTAGAGATGTAACAACCCTAAAAGTGGTGAAAACCCTAGTTTTTTTAGTGCTAAAAACAATGGACAAGTTCTCTTTAATTAATGCCTAAGATGGCATAAAACAACTCTAATAAGTTTCTTCCATCAACAAAAATAACACCAGAAAACAACCCCAAAAACTTCTCCAAAATGACCATTATAATACGAATAAGGATGGAAAAATACGCAAGCAAGATCAAGAAGAAACCCTAGTAACAAGAAGGATGGCATCCCTAAATATGGTGTGTTGGAACTTGATGGCAATGTGCATAGGGGAGAGAATGAACAATGACATAGTAAGCATGCCAACCTTCAAAGCAAGTGCACTTCAAGATAAATAAATCTTCACATGTGTGCATTGTGGGAGGATAAACCAACCCTACCATTAATGATGTAGGAGAATCCCTGGCTAAGCAAGCTATCCTGCATGCATTTGAATTCATATATAGGTATGGAAGACTTAGAAGTAATTCCAGTTCAAATATCAGGGCTTGAACATGCCTACTTTGATATAGGCGTGCATTTTAAAGCTTGACATGCATTCCCTGAATTGTTGAGATAAGGGTAATTATGTTTAAGCGTGCAGAATTAGACATGGATTCATACGATGAGATGAAAAGGTTTTGTTAATAATTAAATGTGGAACTCAAATAATCTTTCAAAACTTGATTGGATCCTTAACTTGGCCTCGGTGTGCATTTTAGTGACGAATGTGTGCATTGTTTTGAGATGTGAAAACAACATTAGAGCATAGTTTGGTAGTGAAACTACTTACATTTGGAGATAAATCGAGGAAACCTAAGACATGGGTTTTATGCCCAACATGGAAAACTAAAGATCCATGTGGATACTTTCCTTCTATCATGCACACATAAGACTTGGTGTGCATTTTTTTAAGGCCTCACAAAGTTTTTGGATATTTTGTCAAAAAAGGTAGAATTTGAGAATTTTTGCACAACAAATTTGAAGGTTCAAATTGAAAATCTACAAATCTAGAGAGGTGAGGAATGAGAAAATATATGTTCTATGATTTGAACCACTCAATTTGTGATCTGGATTATTTTTGGAAAAAAATGAGAGTGGAGATATAATAAATAAATGTACAGAGATCTATTAGATATCCAATAATATAACATAGATTTATCAAAGATATAACCATAAACACAGAGATACAATAATACACAATTTCTATTAATGAGCGAAATATACAAAATTGTAGAAATACAGAGTGAAAGACTCGCTAGAATGGTGACAACTTATCTATGAGAAGATATGTGACGGATACTCGCATTCGCAAGAAGATGATTACAATGAGGCTCTAAAGACATTTTTAATATAAATAAAATCCAAAACCCTAACCTCGGAAGATGAAAAACCAATAGTTTTTTGGACCCCATTTTGGGTAGTTTGGGGTATCAACTTCTCGGGGGTGTAACTTTGGTATATGATCTATGTTTTGGGCGCACGATAGCTCGTTGGAAAGGTATCTTCGAGGAGATTCATTTTGGGGGATCAATCAAAGTATTTGACTATCATTGAGATGCTCGATCCCGAAAATCCTTCATTTAGGTCGTCAAAATGGCCCCGAAAGTTTAGGAACTGAAAAACTGCTAAAAATAGTAAATTGTCAGAATATTGTTTTGAGTCAGGTGGATCAATACTCCCTCCTTAGGAAGTAATAGTCTCCATTGCATTTGTTGAATCTGCATCTTGATGAGTTGTTTTTCTTGTTGGAGAAGTTGCGTTGGTTAAAAATAGTAAATTGTCAGAAAATTGTTTTGAGTTAGTTGGAATAGGTGGGTGGCCACTGATATCCATCCGGATCAATCCTCCCTCCTTAGGAAGCAATAGTCTCCATTGCGTTTGTTGAATCTGCATCTTGATGAGTTGTTTTTCTTGCTAGAGAAGTTGTGTTGGTTAGCTTATTGAATGCTATCACGAACTTGTGGTTGGAAGGGTTGGACCTTTTTAACCAGTATGGCTGCATGAGATGACTATGTGTAGAAGGAATCCTTGCGCTTTGCTTCAATCTTGTCGACCTGCTTCTGCTAGACAAAAGATTCTTGGACTGAGGCTGCAATGGTTGTGGTGTCCTTCTGTTCACCTTTGAACAGACTGTGAAGAAGATGAATTTTGTAGTATGAGATGCTATATTGCGACACTGTTTAAGTGGGACAATAGTTGGAACTACCTCTAATATCTTGTAGAGATGACCCCCTAGAGTAACAATGAAACTACGGGGTCGAGACTCATAAATAATATGGTGCTTCCACATATATGACTAGCCCAAAAGAACATTGCATACATCCAATGGGGCAACATCGCATAATACCTCATCCTTGAAGGGATAGATATTGTATGACAATCGATACTGCAGTCTGACACAAAGATCTCGTCTCTAGCGAAGCCACTCGATGTTGTATGGATGTGGCTATGGTATTGTCGACAATCCCAAATGTTTGACGATCTCTGTTGAGATGAGGTTCTTTTGACTCTCGCTATCAACAATGAAATGCAATGGGGTCCCCTTCACCCACATTTGTGAATGGAAGAGGCGCTCCCCCTCATCGGGATCTGTTGGTTATTCTGGTTGAATTGTTGTGGTCATGACAATAGCAGTGGGGTCTGCGTCGATGATCTGTCTTCTCCCATTACTTTTTGAATCAGATTCTGAATCTGGATTCGAATCTTTTTCTTTGATTTCGACCACCAATGATTGTTTTGAGTGACATTCATCGGTGTTGTGCCAGGGGCTTTTGTGGAAGTCACCAATTCCCAGTGGCATTCTTCGTTTTTTCTTTACCCTTCTTTTCCTGTGGCTTGGACTAGTTGTTGGGAGACTTTTTGTTAGAGCAGTCTTTATCATGCTTTGGTTGTTGCGGATTTTCAAACCCGAACTCCTGTTTGTTCTGGTGCTTAAATTTCTGCTCGATTTTGACAATATATCGATAGGAAGCTCCCAGTGATGAGATGTCTAGAAAATCCATTTCGGTTTGGATGTAGCTATGTAGAGCCTCGTAGTATTCCAGAACTAGATGTCGCTCGAAGTCTTTGATACCCAAATTGGTGCACAAGGTATGGAAAGTATTTGTGAATTTTGACACTGTTTGGCCCCTCTCTTACCGTAGTGTGGTCCATCTCATGTACTAGTCTTCATAGTTACCAACAGGGTAATATTGTTCCTTGACCGCATCCACAAAAAATTCTCAAGTGGGCTTGGCCCCATATATTCCAGACTCCTCTGTGGAACTTTTCTCCTAGTAAGTTTCCCACCAATGTTTGACATGGGGGAGAACCTTAAGGAGTGAGAAGGTGATATTTTCCCTATCGGAAAAATTGTGAACATAGAAATAAAATTCTAGCAGATTTAATCATTTTTCTAGAGCATCTGCATCTATATGTCCTTCAAATATGGGGATATCAAAATTAACTTGTACCTTAAAAGGCGAGGTGCCTCCAAAGTGGCCGATTGATGAAGACACGTCAGTTGTTATCGATAGGCGTTGAAGGATGTGGGAAAAATTCTCCATCATTTTGACCTTCTGTCGTGTGAGAGGTTGCTCAAGCAACAGACTAATAAAATCGTCTTCTCTATCATTTTTCTTTTATTTCGCCATGGAGGGTGTCTTGGGTGTGCAAGAGCGATTGGATTCAAGAGAGACAAGCTCGAGACCCAACTTGCTATACTAGGACCTCGTCAGGGACATGCACTGAAAAAAATGATCAAGAGTAGTCTGCTCTGATACCATTGATCCAGATTATTTTTGGCATGAAATGAGAGCGGAGATATAGTAAAAAAATGTGCAGAGATATATTAGATATCCAATAATATAACAAAGATTTATCAGAGATATAACCATAAACACAAAGATACAGTAATACACAATTTCTATTAATGAACAAAATGTACAAAACTGTAGAAATACAGAGTGAAAGACTCGCTAGAATGGTGACAGTTTATCTTTGAGAAGAGATGTGATGGCTACTCGCATTCGCAAGAAGATGATTACAATGAGGCTCTAAAGACATTTTTAACATAAATAAAATCCAAAACCCCAACCCTGGAAGATGAAAAGCCAATAGTTTTGTGGACCCTGTTTTGGGTAGTTTGGTGTATCAACTTCTCGGGGGCGTAACTTTGGCATACGATCTTCGTTTGGGGTGCAAAATAGCTTGTTGGAAAAGTACCGTCAAAGAGATTAATTTTGGGGGCTCAATCGGAACTATTGGTTATCATTGAGGTGCTTGATCTCGAAAGTCCTTCATTTAGACCCTCAAAGTTGCCCCAAAAGTTTAGGAACCAAAAAACTGCTAAAAACAACAAATTGTTAGAAGATTGTTTTGAGCCAGTTGGAATAGTTGGGTGGCCACCGATATCCACTTAGATCAATTTGGTGAAGAAATGAACCCCAGTTTTCTGCAAAACATGGAAAATTAAAAAGTAATGTGGATAGTTTCCTTCTATCATGCACAATGAAGACTTGGTGTGCATTTTTTTAAGGCTTCACAAAGTTTTTAGACATTTTGTAAAAAGAGGGTAGAATTTGAGTATTTTTGCACAACAAATTTGAAGGATTAAATTGAAAATCTAGAAATGTGAAGAGGTGAGGATGAGAATATAGTTTTCGTATGATTTGGTCAAGAAATGAACCTCGAGCATGCATTTTAGTAAAACAAGACAATTTTGGTTAATTTTAGTAAAAAGTGCATAAGTCGTTGACTAGGAATATTCGATATGGGAAAATAGAACGAATTTGAAAATTTTGAGATATGGGTTTTTTCGGCAACACGAAAATCTATAGAGTTCAAGTCTCACTTTTTTAAAAAGAACGCTTATGCGATTTTTGGCATGTATTTTTTTGAGTCCTCTCACATAGAGTTGTACCATATTTTAACAACATAGTTGAAATTTTAAGAAATAAATGCAAATTCAAAACGTGATTTTTAAAAAAATTATTTACCGTAGTGAATTTTTGTAAAACTTTCGAATACGAGGGGTTGTATTTTGAATTTTCCCAGTGGGGGTAGTTGAAAGGCCAAAAGCCAATGACTGCAATCTTAAGTATGAAGTTTGTGAATGAACAAAGTGTTGGGTTAATCTTGACTTGGTCATAGAGTAGTTAAGTTAAATCTTGAATCAACTTACATAGTGCCCTCTTAGATTTCTATTGATTTGGGTTTTTGTAGTGTTTGTTGTTGTGGGATCCAAAGAGCCATGTATAGGCTTCGTGAATGTAATGAGGCTTGAGAGCAGTAGCCATTGACTCAATCAATTTTGCTGATACTATTGTAGAATGTATGTTGTAATTTATGTCATAACACATAGAGTATGTGGAATGTTTGTTTAAATTAATGTATTTATATATTTGTTGTGTGTTGTGAGTGATTTCACTATGTGATTTTGATTTGCAGGGCATAGGAACCACATCAACTAATGCACATAAGAGAGAGACATGTATGATAATAGAGAAACACCAAGCATAAAAGAGGGACAATTGAATAAGAAAAATGAGGCTCACACCCCCTCTAATACCATGTTGAAATCACAAGAGAGATAAGGATCAAATGGAACCACCAACAAACCTTAAATCAACATGAAGCATAAACACTTCATAAAGAGGAGAAGATGAACCCATGAACAAGAGAATCACAAGATATGGTGCCCTTAGGCAATTACATTGATGATCAAAGATGATGATACAAATGACTCATAAATTGTGTACTTATACACAACTTAAGAGGTTGGGGCACCTTCCCCCATGAGGGGGATAAGGGGCCACATAAATGTCTAGCCAACCTTAGTCACCTAGAATAATATAGTAATGATTGAACACTAATCTAGTATCACATTAATGAGGGCCCTTAGCCATAATGTCAAGTAAATGGAAGATTACGACCGAATGAAGAGTTCTATTTTGAGTGCTTCTTCCAGCACCACTTCCACAGGGACTTAGTGAACTACCCATGATGAGGCATGTGTTGATGACTTGTTTGCTAGTACTTACACTGAAGTATCTTCTACTTTGATTGCTCCATCCAATCTCTTACTAGTTCAACAACCCCTTAACAATGTTACTACAAATCTCTTAGTTTCTTCCCTTCCTTAAACTAGGTCATGAAAACTGCCTGAGTGGGCTATATCTACTCTTCAAGATGTTATTTTTCTTCTTCCTATTGAGTGGGAATTAATATGGAAACATAAGCCCCTTGTTTCACGATTTCTGGTCTCCAATGATGATGTAGATCCTATTACTTACACAAGAAAAGGACTCTCCACAATGGAAGGGTGGCCACTGAATATGATGTTGTAATGAAAAGTCACATAGGACGTAGTCCCCTTGCCCAAGGGTTAGAATTTGGTTGGTTGCAAATGGGTTTATAAAACCATGTTTGATGTAAAAGAAAAACTTGAGAAGCATAAGGTTTGTCTTGTTGCTAAAGGCTTCTCTCAAAAAGAGGGGATCAACTATTTAGAGAAATTTTCTCTAGTGGATCATATGGACTCAATTTGAATGATTCTCTATAGTTTATTCGTTGAATTGGGAAGTTCAACAAATGGATGTCAAGAGTTCTTTTCTCCATGGAGACCTAAAAGAAGAGCATTATATGAAATTACCACTAGGTTTTGTATAGAATGGCTTGGTTCCCCTTGGTGTGGAAGCTCAAGAAGTCTCTATATGGTCTTAAGCAAGAGAAGATTCACAATTTATTAATTAATTGTGGCTTCACTAGTGGCGAGTTGAACATGATCTTTACATATGCCATCAACATGGCAAAATCATCATCATTGTGCTATATGTGGATGATATCCTTTTCACTGGTCATTCTACATCCATGATTAATGACATGAGGCAACAACTTAAAGACACTTTGAAATCATTGATTTAAGTCTACTTCATTTTTGGGGGGGATTTTAGATTTCTTAGATCTCCACTGTGATTTCCATTTCTTAACCTTAGTACATCGTGGATCTCTTGCAACATTTAGGGATAGAACACTATAAGCCAATACATACTCTTATTTCTTTAGGGATGAAGTTTCAGGGCACATTTCCTTCACTAGTGTATGATCCATTACTTTATTGATCTTTGGTCGTCGATGTGCTTTATCTTACACACTCTCGACCATATATCTTCTTTGTAATTGGTATGTGTTCCTGCTACAAGCAGGGTCCTCATGAGAGTCATTGTGACACTTCTAAGCATATCGTGCGCCTTAAGGGAACCCCTCATAGGGGCATTCTCTACTTATTAGGCACTAACACTCCTCTCATTTTTTTTTATGCCAACTCAGTGGGTGATCTTGACAATTGGCGCTCTACCTTAGGATACTTGTTCTCTCTTGGTTTTGGAGCGATGGTGTTCCAAGAGGAAATAAGGTGTGGGTCTCATCTCCATTGAGACATATATGCTGGTGCAGTGCATGCCAAGAAACACCTTGTCTAGATATAGATGATACTTGATCAACTAGGTCTTGGCGCTCAATGACCCCCTTCCACCTTTTTTTGCGATAATCAGAGTACCATTGAGCTTATGCATAATCTCGTGAATCAATAGAACTCCAAACACATTGAGATTCAAATGCATTATTTTTGTCATATCCATGCTCAAGGACAAGTCTTGTGCTAGTATGCGTTCCTTCCCCGGATCAACGTGTTGATATCTTCTTCAAATCTCTTTTGGATCCCACCATCACTAGTGTATGAAAACACATCAATATAAGGCTTGTGCTACCATTAAGGGGGGAAACATGATGTATTGTAATGTTTTCTCTCCATGACACATTGTTCACATTGAGGGGTGGTGTTGAGATCATGTGGTTACACTTCACTTGAAGCCACATGTCAATCCATTGTTTTGGTTATACATTTCTACAACCTACATATGGGTACCTAACTAACCCATTTATTGTACTTTCTATATTTGACTAAGTCAACCTAGTCACCCTGTTGAGGCTAATGCCCTAAACCTGAAGGAAATTAAATATAAATATACACTCCTCATTCATATAATATCATTTGAGTGAATTCATTCATTTTTGGTTTAAGTGCACCTCTAAACAATTCACTCTACTTGTGGTATTTTTCTCTATTATTGTATGATCAAATATAAGGGATTAAGTCTTCATTATTGGGAGGAAGCGATCAACTATGCAAATTACATAGTAAATCACACTCCCACAAAGGCTTTAAAAAATATAAAATCCGAAAAAGCATGAACTAAAATTAATATAGATGTAAGCCACTTCCATGTATTTGGTAGTGTAGCATGGGTTCATATTCCCGATGAGAAAAGGAAAGCATTACAACCTAATAGTGAGAAGTGTATTTTTGTTGGATATTTTGAAGATGTCAAAGGTTACCAACTTTTTCAACCTCATTCCAATGAAATAATTATTAGAAGATATGTTAAATTTGATGACATTCTCTTGTTCTACAAGCCTAATTCAATGTTTATGCCAACTTTGTCATGCAAACCAGCTTTAGCGTTTGTGCCATATTTTGTTCATATTTTGGTTTCTTATTCAGAGGATGACTGTGAGGATGAAAATCCACCTCTGCCTTCTCACCTTCCTCTAGGTGAGTCCATTAAACATGATCCTGCACCAACAACATTGCTTCCCAGATAGGTTAGTTCAACACAAGAATCTACCAGTGATCCTACATATCAACATTGGACACATTCACAGTTTCAACAAGCCTCCTCTCTTTTGGCTAATTTTCAAAGACTCATGATCCAGACACATTTGTAGAAGCTTCTGGCCAATCTAGATTGGGGCACATCAATGAATGAAGAGTATTGTTATTTAATGGAAAACAATACTTGGGATCTTGTACCTCTTCTGAAAGGAAGAAAACTTGTTAGATGTAAATGGGTATATAGAACCAAGTATGCATCAAATGGAAGTGTTAAAAAACAAGGATTTGTTAGTTTCTAAAGGATTCTCTCAAGTTGAAGGCATTGACTACAATGAAACCTTTTCCCTTATAACCAAAATGAATTCCATACGCCTTGTTTTATTCCTTGCTGCCTCACATAAATGGGAGGTCCATCAGATGGATGTTAAACCCACTTTCTTGCATGGGGATTTGCAAGAATAAATCTACATGGAAAAACCTCCTTTCTATGTCTAGAATGACCTCCAACTTTGTTTGTCACCTTAATAAATCTCTTTATGGTATTAAGAAAGCTTCTCAAGCTTGGTATGCCAAAATGGATAGCTTTCTTCTTGACACTGGATTTCCTAGATGTCATTCTGACCCTAATTTCTATACCAAGAAAGTAGGAAGCCATCACACAATACTTGTTCTTTGCGTTGATGACCTTATCCTCACTAGTAGTGACACTAAACTTTTAATCCATGTGAAATCCAACCTTAAAAAGAAATTTGAAATGAAAAACTTAGGCTATTTGAATTATTTCTTTGGCCTCCAAGTTTTGCAAACTAAGGTATTTCCCTTTCCCAGTCTAAGGGACCTTCACCACTTTCACATGGAATATTCTAAACCAACTCCCTCTCCCTTCTAGTCTAGATTCAAACTTGTTGTCATCTATACTACTTTGAAATTCGATGCCACTTTGTACCATTAGTTAGTTTGTAGCTTGTATATTTGACTCGTACATGTCTTAATATTTCCTTTGATATTGGTCTTGTAGCTCGATATATGAAAACACCCCATGAAATCCATTGGAAAGCAACAAAAATGATACTTGGGTATGTTCAAGGTATAGTGCAGTTTGGGATACATTACAATTCATGGGGGACTCCTTTGTTGTTTGATTTCACTAATTCATATTGGGTAGGTGACCATGATGATCGAAAATCTACTGCAGGTTGTGTTTTCAACTTTGGTTTTGGACCTATCACTTGGGCTTGTAAGAAACAAGAAGTTATTTCTCTTTTTTCAGTAGAAGCAGAGTACCAATAAATGGTTAATGCAATTCAAGAATCCTTGTGGCTTCACCAAATCCTTTTAGAGTTTGGATTCTAGTAGCAGCATCCGACCACCCTTTGGTGCAACAATCAGAGTGCCATCAAGCTTTCCAAAGATCTAGTTCAACATCAGTGCAACAAACACATCGAGATACACATGCACTTCATCAAAAATCTCATTCATGATCAAGTTATTGAAGTGTTTTTTTTTCCTAAAGAAGATCAAGTTGCAGACATTTTCACAAAGTCTCTTTCGGAAGCGAAGTTTTCCAAATTTTGATCTATGTTAGGACTTCAATAAGTTTTCATTAAGGGGGGATAGGGTGTAATTCCTCATTTCTTCTCCTATTGTGTCACCTTTGTAAATCCTTAAATCCTATCCCAACTTTTTCTTAAGGGGGGGGTGTTAGGATATTTAGACACTTAAGAGTTAGTTAATATCAACTTGGTCTAATGTGTCTTTAGGTAAAAATGTGTTTCTTTAGTATGCATTTTTAGTTATGTAATCTGACAGTGACGATATATTATAGACATAGAGTGGTATGACTACTCATATTCTCCTCGATCTTAACGACTACATTGATCTATGATTTAACACCAGATTGGTCCATGATCTCTATTTAAAGAGCATGGGGGGTCATTTGTTGATGATTGATTGTGAAAAACTCTCTTGTAAAATAATTTTCTTTTGCATTAATATATTACATCAAGTGGCTACGTTGGTTGGGGTCGTGGAATGTTTCCCTCTTTGAGGGTTTTAACCACGTAAAAACATCAATGTGTTGATATTTGATTTGGTTGTGTGAATGGTTATTGAAGGTGTTCGTCCTATGTCAAAATACCTTGTTTTGTCGAACAATTATGACATCCCATTGATTTTTGCAAGTAAACTTATATGTATAAAACTTAAAAAAGACTTCTAAAGTTCTATTTGCTTTATTGAACATAGAAGTTATAAAACGACATGGTGACTATTGGATTCTTCATGCCCAAGGTTGGTAGGAAGAGAGCTATGGTTCCCAAGATCCATGTCCTCCATCATCCAGTGGATTGTGTGTTGTTCCTTTAAATATACCTGGATAGAGTTTGTTGACATTTTATGATTATAAGTTACAAAATGTGAATTTTTGCTTAGATTGATAACTGTGTTCCTCAACATGTTACATTCTACTTCCAGTACATCATTTTTTTTTCTTTTGCTGCACTAGGGTATTCATGATAGCATTTTGTAATGTACACCGATGTTCATTTTCATGCACCTTAGAGGTCACCAAAAAAAGGGAGGATATGTTACATTGTATTGACTCTTCATTTCTTTGTAAAACCCTTCTAAACAATTGTGTTTCCTTGTAATCCAAGTGAGAAAAAAATTGAAGAAAACAATAGTGCCAACTTTGGTCAAGGGCGTTGCAAGCCTCAAGATGATACACAAAGGTAATGGCCCAAATTAATCCATGTTTCCACCACACAATGGGAGACCCCTCGTTCCACAAATTATACCACAAAAACAACATGCCAAAATACCAATATTTTCAATACTGAGTTGTAGGAAATCTAAGAAGTTGGAGTCCAAATTAACCCAAGGAGAAATCACCCAAAAGAGAAAGATTAGGATGCAATAAAAACCCAGTAAATCAGGAGGGTCTATACCAGGTAAGTTCCAAAGGTGAAAATATGCAAGTGGGTAGATGAACAACACATACTAGAGAACCATGCACGAAATGTGCCCATCCTTCAGGGACTAAAACCAAGAGACAAATGCACTCATCTCACACCCTGAGAGAAATTCTAATAGACAAAAATTCCAAAATATTAGCCAAAGACTAAGAAAGGCTCTTACCAGATTGGGATTGAGTCGACGTATCTTCCTACCTTAGACACAAAAAACTTATCCCACACAACATTTCATTATCCCACCTTGCTAATTCAATCCTTCATCGAGGAGTTCAAGTCCCAAAGAAAAAATAATTTCATGCATGCGAATGAGGCAAAGGATTGTCCTTTCAAGTCTAGGATCCTTGCTTATAGTCCATTGGCAATGATTAAGTGACAAATGGCTATTAATTACAATGTTACATGCCCTCATATCCAAAACCTTGGAGTGTTAAGGAATTGGGTGAAATCTCAACCCCTCACTTTTCTATGGGACACCTGAATTGAATGTGACTGCTTTATTGGCCAATGAATCATCCTAGTGATTGTATTCTTGCAATAACTAGTAAAATGAGACCTTATGTAGATTTCCAATCTCTTTTTGGATTCATGCTATTATCAAGACCATTATTTATTGGATGGAGTTGATTTCAAAACCATTAGAGTAATAATTATGCTCAAGTCTCCTATGGCAATTAAATATTTCGTTTTAGATTGCATTTCTAGGAGGATACCTTGATAAACAGCACAAGCCTCTACTCGATTATTTGTATCTTTTTTGAGACCCTAAGCAAATGATGTTTCAATATTTCCCTTGGGATCTAATAGAACCCCCCTGCCCCTACCACTCCTTTCAATAAATTATTATGTATACAATTTATTTTTAATTTTTTAATGTAAACATATGTCTATGGTTGATTTTGAATTTTTTATGTTTACTTTTTATGCTTAGAATTCAATAATTTATTTTTTTAAGTTAGAATTTTGTGAATTATTTAATTCTTTTATATGTACACATCTTTATTTGATGCACTTTTAAATCTATGGGCGCAACATCTAAGATTCTAGAAATAATTGGTAGTTGTAGTAGAATCAATATTGATGATGTCATTTACTCGAATCAAGTGATGCATGGGCATTGAGTGGCACCCCAAGTGGATGTGATTAAAAGTAGTCCATGTAGGGAGACACAATGTGGTTTCATTATGCCTAGTGCAAAGTGGAAGAGTTCTAATGAGCCAATATGAAGAGACAACAAACAACTTCATGGTGTATTCGACGAGCACTTGTATCTTTGATGAGCTTGGGGTGATGGTTGTGCAGGGAATTATGGTCTAAAGTGGCGACATTGGTTTTAACTAGAGTAGAGGGGAAACTTTGTCTAGCATTGGGAAAAAGCATAGTACTTCAACCTTAGCATGGATATCCAGTCCCGGTCCCCTACTCAACTAGTGGTGTTTTGCTATAAGTATTATGATGATTCTCTCGATTTTTTGTTATGTAGTTAGGTCGGGTTCTCCAGTGGCCTTGGTTGTGTTTATGCTATTATTTTGGTCTAAGGAAGGGTCCCTTTTCTTTCCTATCTCTGGCTTCTAGTTCCTAGTGTGTTTGCAGTTTTAGGTGCATTAGTAAGGAACCCTTTCTTATGGGTTTCTACCAAGGTCTGTCATTGGTTTGATAGTTCATGGTCTTCCATGTGCTATCAGGGCTCTAGTTCTCATGAAATCAGGTTGGGTCCTCTGGTTCTTCTCTTTTTTCTTTGTTGTTTTGGTTTCGCCCTCTAGTGGTGAGGATAACTATAATTCTTCTTCAAAATATCCATGGGAATCCCTCTTCCTTCTTTTGAGATCCCTCACACTTGACTTGACCACTTTGACGTCCAAGCCAAGGTATTTTTTAGGGGCAAATTATAGCCAAAAGGATAAATTTTAGGATAATTTTCTAAGGTTGGCGAATATTTTATATTATTTAAATATATTATATTTTGCCTGATCTCAAAACCCTATTACTATTTTTAGATATAAATAGCCAAACAATATTCAGTGAAGATTGGACCCTTACACAATCAAATCGACCTCTAAACGAGCATATTGATTTACTTCTTTGGAGCCTGATCCATTGTTGGGGCCTATTTGTTGAGAAAGGGGGCGATTTATTGTCCAATGGGTCGATTTGAAGTCTGAGGGGACAAATCTGCCTTGTGGGAGGTCGATTTGCTTGTTGTTGTAAAAAAATTATTGAAGGAGGTAGAGTATAGTAACTCACTCTGATACCATTTTAGATACCATTTGCATTTTTCCATAATTCAAGTGACCTAATCATATTCTCCTATGATGAATCATATTTCCCTATGATGAAACAATATGATGAATCATATTCCCCTATTTTCAAGGGGAAAAGAGAAATTTGGAATCATATTTTCCTATTTACAAGCAAAGGGGACAAATTATTCTTGTATGATGAAATGATATGACAAATTTTAACCATTACTAGGGGTTATGTTTAAAAAAAATAATCCATGAATATTTTTTTAAATTTTAGGAGTTTATTTTTAGGTTGGATGAGTTCTTTTTATTAAAATATATTTTTTAATTTTTGGCAATGATTGTTTTTTTAAGGTAAAATATAGTTAAAATGTTAAACTTCAAGAGTTTTTCTAGGTTGGACGCATTCTTTATATTAAAACAATTTCTTTAATTTTTGCCAATGAATATTTTTTAAAGTAAAATATAGTTAAAATGTTTAGGAGTTTTTTTAGGTTGGAGTAATTTTTAATATTAAAATAACTTCTTTAATTTTTGACATATTATGGTATATTCAATAGTGTTTTAGAAGCTTGTAGTAAGATTTGTTTTTATCAATTTTAGCAAGCAGGATGGAGAGAAACAAAAGTAGGTTGAGTATTTTCACTAGTTTTCCTTCGGTAAATGCTCATTACATATAGAAAATTAGGTTCCATGCTTGATCCAAATTTTTCTTGTTTTTATCTAATGTAATGAGTACTCTTTTGTTTTTAAGCTCTTGTTACAATTTGGGGTTAAGAATGTTGTGGTATATCAAGATCTAATATTGAGTTTATCATTTCATATACTATGTAAAACCCTCATTTGATACTAAATCTATCTTTTTAAGTTATTGCTATTGTGGTTTGGGGTTGATAAATGTTTAATTGTTGTGAAAAAAAGAATATTAGTCAATCAATTAAGTAAATTGGGCAATCAAAAACTCACGTAATGTACTTTATTGAGTCAGTGCACATTTGTTTTCCATGGCTCCTGTGGAGCTTATTTTGTACTATCCATTTAGGGTACTAACTTTCTTTAGATGCTATTGTAACCCTTGTTATTCGTTCTATTAATAAGATATATTACAAAGATAAATTTCCATGGCTCTCGTGGAGCTTATTTTGTACTATCCATTTAGGGTACACTTTCTTTAGAGCCTCTGTAACCCTTGTTGTTATTCTTTCTATTGATAAAAAAATATTACAGAGACAGATTGACATGTCTCTTATGGAGCTTATTTTCTACCAGCCATTTAGGGTGTTAATTTTTTTTAGAGACTATGTAACCCTTGTTATTCTTCGTTCTGTTCATAAAAAATATTATAAAGATGGAAATGAATCTTCCGATTACGTCAATAAGTATAGATCTTACTTCAATGTTAGAGTATTGATTTTTTTTATCATGTTAAAGGATTGTTAAATGCTCATTTTATTTTCATACTCCTCAGAGGGTATTGAGCTATTTATTGGACTTTTTTTATTCAAAGGATTAGATCATTGTCTCTCATAGGATGGAGGACATCTTAAGAGCCAAAACTTGAAAGTGAATACGATAATTGCACTTGAAATATATCATGAAAAAAGTGTACATGATTTGCTAGTATGGAGGACATATTAAGAACCGAAAAAAGTGTACATGATTTGCTAGTATGGAGGACATATATCATGAAAAAAGTGTACATGAAGGATTAGATCAATGTCTCTCACAAGATAGAGGACATATTAAGAACCGAAACTTGAGAGTGACTATGACAAGTGCTCTTGAAATAGATCATGAAAAAATTGTACATGATTTGCTAGTTTGCATATACTTGGCCATTTATATACACTATATTTTTTTATATAAATAGAAAATTTAGGTGCTATTGGTGAGAAAGAATTGTATTTAGGTGCTACACAATATTCCAATTGTTAGAGTGAATGTATTACAATTCACCAACTGTAGCAAAGTCTTAATTATATATTTTTCTAAGATGGTTGAACTATGCCCATTGGTGAGAATTCAATACACCTAATTTACCTAAATTTGGAATTTTCAAGACTATATCGTTGATATGTGGTTAAATTGTGTAGATTGGTGAAAATTTATCAATAATTTAGATCCATCTTAGCTCTAGATTTATAAGTGAAAGGGTCAAATCCCTTGAAGTGAAAACATTTCCTTAAGTTTAACACTTTAAAATAAATTTGTAGTTGGAGTGATTTGATTCCTCTCATCATAAGTTTGAGCTAAGATAGATTTATACTAGTTGTATTGAATTGATTTATTTCCTCTAGTATTTATTTTTGTAATCTATCCATGCATCCTTCTATTAATGAAAACAAAGAAATTTACAAAAATATGTTGTTGGTCGACCACTTGGGAAACCAGACTAGCAACATAAGAGTAGTTTGTGTTGTCATTTGCATCTTAAGAGCACAAAAAATGGTAAATGACATTGCTTGCAAATTAAATTATTGCTATAGATGCCTAGCTGATATCTAGAATTATCCTGAAAGCTACTAAGAGGTGGGGTGAAAGCCTCTGAACCTTTGTCACTGTAAAACCAAAAAGCAAGTACAAATAACATGAGAAATCAGTGAGATGGACCAAAGAGTGCCACCGAAGGAAGCACCTGTTGCTCAGGATGCTCCCTGCGTTCTCCAACTCGGTCTTCTTCTTTGCCAACAATATTGTCAATCTTGTGGTTCATTTCCTGCAATTGTTTTTTAATATCATCCAATTGCAAGAAGATTTCTTGGTGGGCCTCATTCCTTTCGACAAGGACCTTACCTATGAGTGTCTTGAGTATCCAATAGATATCCATTGTTTTTTAATAGAGAGTGGCTCTAGCTCAGTAGGTACTCGGATTAGGGATCCAAGAGACTACGTTCTCATCAACTTCCTCGTTGTCAATGAAGTGCTTGAGAACCCGAATGTCAGCCTCAACCAAATTCAATTCAACTTGGACTTACGATGGATTGTGAGATTCATAGACTTCAAGGGCCTGAGCAATAACAACTTGGGTTTGGTGGACTAGGGAGTCTCCTTTGCGGCTTCGAACACGTTGATGACAAGCGTCACGAGGCATTGGAGAGATGAGGAGGGGGGTTATAGACATGGGATGATGAATGAGAGCAACAAGGAGGGTGCGCGGAAGGTGGCATAGGGTATACTGGAGGCTAGGAAAGAGTGGAACAAGATGAGAATCAAGGGTGAACAACGGGCAAGGTGATGACGGGAGAGAATAAAATAGATAACCATGAGGAAGAGCCTCCATGAATGAGCTAGGCTGGTGTCGTGAGATGATATAACTAGCTTTGATTGTAGATGGTTCCAGAAATCCATCATCCGGATGGAATGAATGAGAATAACTTGAGGCGAGGACGGTCACACGTAGGGGAATGAGTGGCCTCATCTAGTCATTGATTTGAAGGGACATGGGTGGATGTGGCAGGGGGTCTTGGGGGGTTGATAAGCTACCATGTGAGGGTAGGTCCCAAGGTCCCTGCTTTGTCATGAGTTGCCTCCCCATTACCCAATCCGGGTGATTTCCTTTGTTGTTATTTATGTACAATTTATTTATTTTTATTACAACTTGTTATTTAAAAAAAATAATATTGTATTGAATTGATTTATGGAAATACGACATATCACTTGTAAACATGAATGATATACAACATAAAAAACTAATATATCAATAAAATATTCTCAAACATTTGGTCGATTTACTAGATAATAACTTGTACTTATGAACCATACTTCTTCATTTTCTTAATAATTTTTTCAAATTTTACTAAAATTTTATTTAATATTATTGTTAAGATTCAACTATGAATGTCTCTATATTTCACTTTCTCAACTACTTTTGAACTTTATTTCATGAGGAAAAAAAATTGCAAGTTAATCTTATAAATTTTATTATAAATGGTAATTGCAAGCATTAATTGGTGGCTTTCATTCATCATCGTGTGATTTTTATCAAACTCCAAACAATTTCCAAATATGATAGGAATTATCACGAAGTATACAAATTGATATACTCAAACATTCCACCCGACTAGACAATATTTATAACCAGGTACATACATGTAAAGTGCATTATTTAAGATATGTGTAAATTAGATAATAGAAGTCAATCCATGGATATAGTGAATATCAACAATCATGAAATTAAAAGAAGGGACTACTACCTCACAAACTAACATGCACAATCATGAAATTAAAGATTGGGTCTACTATCGCACACATGAACACGTGCAGAGGGGATTACATGCAAGATAGAAACAATAATAACATTGACATTGTGGTTGAGTATTTTTTATAATATTAATTTTATATTTGTTAATGTTTATAGCTGTTTTGCAGATCAATAAATAGATTATAATTTTCCATTGATTTCATAATTTCTCTAATATATATATATATATATATATATATATATATATATATATATATATATATATATATATATATATATATATATTTTGGACTATAAAAAAAACATTAATTTTATATATGTTAATGTTTATATAACCTTAAACGAATAGATTATAATCTTCCATTGATGACATAATTTCATAATTTCTTTATTATATATTGTATATTTTTTTAAAGTGTTATGTATTAGTTTCATTTGATAACATAAGGAATTATGCATCTCCCTTAAAGTGGACTATAATGAGAGTTTTAAGTACAATAAATAGCCTAAAGTTGAGATTTTCAAAACTACCCAAAATTAATAATGTCAAAACGTTAAATTTTTGTTTAAATCTATATATGGAATATCTGAAATTTATAATTTTCTAGAAATTCTCAATCAAAGGGATTAAGAAAAAGTATCTTTAAAATATCTCATTTTTTTATATTTTGTACATGTCTTTTAGTGATATTTTATAAGCGTGTTTTAGTTATATTTATTATGGTATTTATAAGTATTGTTTGATATGCTTAGGGGTCAATTTGGTGGATTTTAATTGAATTGTAGATGGGGACATATCAATTAGAAAATCTACTCTTAAAGTACATTGATGTGAACTTTAGAAACTCCTCAATAATTTTTATACCAATTAATTGCAAATTATTGAGACTCTTCAAATATAGTTATCATTGATGATGTGATAAAAATTAGAGTTTCCATAAATTATTCTTCCATCTTGTAATCTCTCATGTTTATTAAGATTAGCAAAGATAGGAGACTAGATGTAAGTTTTTGATAAATTTATTGAAGTGGTCACCCCTTAATCATGGAATCTACACCAAATTAATCCTTCTTCCTTATTAAAGGGAAATGTAAAAAATTGAGAATGGGAATATTTTCCCAACACAAATATAAATTTGTCTCATATGTATATAAATGAAAATATACTATTAAAAAAAATTAAGAGAGAATATGTTCCCAACACATATATTGAGTATGTGCATGCACGCACGCACGCGCGTGTCTAAACTAGAGAATTTTGTCTAATTACATTTACCCATAAACAATTATTTGCAATGTTGATATACTCTGTCATGAAAAATTGAATGGTTCACCTACTTTGTAATGGGCATTAATTACATTATTTACCTCACTATATACACTTTAGGATAAATATCGCATTCTTAAAGCTTTCCTTGGTTGAAGCTCCCAAGTCCAACGTGAGGGGCTTGAGAAGAAGGAAGATAAATGCCTCTCAACCTCCTTTCCGCAATGTCGAAGCTGTCAAGTCCAACGTGAGGGGTCTGAGAAGAAGGAAGAGAATTGCCTCTCAACCTCCTTTTTGCAAGACCCATTTCCCCTCCATAACAAAGGATGAAAAAGTTGCCAAGCAAGTAGAAAAAGTCATCCAAATGAATTTTCATGTTGAAATTAAAGAGAAGGTGGACGCTATGGAGGACTCAATCATTAAATAGTGCAAACAGGTTACTAAGGAGCAGATTGAGAAGGACTACCATCGTTGGTTTTTAGACTTTGGGTTCTCAAGAACTAGAGATACCAAAATGTTTTGAGCCACTGATTTATATTGGCTCACCAAATCCAATGAGTTATACCGGCTCACCAAATCCATTATAGCCCCAAGTGGTTCAAGAAAAAGGAAATCAACAATAGAAAATCATTGCTAGGATTATCTTGATTGAATCCAAACTCAATGTTGTTTGTATGGTGGCTTTCAGTGTCCAATTGGAAGTATCAGAGTGGTAGGTTGATGGTCGAGATTGCTCAATTGAGACAGAAGATCCCTTCGATTCCTTGGGTACCTCTTCTAACCCAATTATAATTGAAGAAGAAACATTTTTGGATGGAGGCATGACAACCCGAGAAACTCATAAACTAGTCATCCAAACTCACATGGCCATGTTTGATAAGTCCTTTGTTGTCTCTCTTGTAGTCATGATATGTTGTTTTTCTCTATAGTCATGGTTTGTAGTGTTTACTCGTAGTTATCCTAACTATTCTCTTTGTTTTGTTTTATTACAAATAAGGCTCTGGACCTTTGTGGGCAATTTA
The DNA here is from genome assembly GCA_009831015.1 of Picea engelmannii. Taxonomy (NCBI): domain Eukaryota; kingdom Viridiplantae; phylum Streptophyta; class Pinopsida; order Pinales; family Pinaceae; genus Picea; species Picea engelmannii. The sequence continues at coordinate 759,198 of ML786876.1, read as the reverse complement.
GACTAAATTCTTGACTTGGATATACTCTGGATGACATTTTGAAACTCCATATGCCCTGGTTTCCTTTTTGGCAAGGCGTAAAGAGATTTGGTAGTAACATTTTTGGTACCATGGTAGTATAAAAGTAGCTAGCATACAAAAAAGTTATTGATGATGACATCTTAAATAACATCAACTTTAATGAGTTGGGGCCAAAAAAATTAAATCATGTTGTAAGATATTGTGTTGGGCAGATTTTCGACACTTATTTCAAAAATGAATCAATCATCGCTCAAGCTGAAATTTTATTTGGTTAAATAAAATCCAAGAAGTTAAGCAATGTGTTTTCATTACTAGGTATTAAAATGTAGAAAAAAAAATGCAAAGGAAATTCAAGATGTATTTGAAAACTTCAAAGCTAACACAATCAAAACTCTTGAAAAATCACAATCACATGATGTTATCTTGCATGTAGAGCAATACAAACAACTATCATTTCACCAGTGACCATCAAAACATTTATTGGAATGCATGGAAAAATTGTTGGGAACCACACCAAAAACAAAGTGTAAATAATTCAGGGTGCAAATAAATGTGAATGATGAACTTGTTTGTTGAACCACTATTTGTAGGAAACCCTAGAAGGATAGACTTCCAAAGGGTGTTAGAGCTATGGTGCATAAATATTGGGTGGAAAATTAATGTATTTTCTGGATGTAAGAGATGTGGTGCAACAAAAAATATTATAAGGTTAGTGTGAATTGCATTTATTGATAATGACTTAAGTAGGACTTTTCAATAAATTTTGAAGAGTCGTTGTGATATTGATATTGATATTGAAAATTAAAACATGGTAAGTTATGCTTATCATTGTTCATGATGAATGCAATCATTATGGAAATTTGTCTTCATTCCATTCTAAGCAATTGATATGAATGAGTCATCATTGTCAAATATAACTATCAATTGGAAGAAATACGAGTATGTTACTCTCGACTTCCTTCTTCTTCTGCAAGTGTTCTCTTAAAATATTGATTTAGAGGATAAAATCCACGAAGCATATTTCTTGAAGAAATTTGAAAATGAAATTTATAATGACACCAATTAGTCACATAGAACCAAGTGGAAAGACCTACAATTCAAATAATCTCGTGAATTTTTTCCACCAAGGACAATTTTGTTGGTGTTGATTTTGCAGAGAATAGCATAGTTGTTGCACATAAATAAATACAAAGTAAATGTTATCATTATGACCAAGTGTCTATACTGGTCCTACACATCAAAAGAGTGGCATCCACATATTGGAGATGAATATAAGTTATTCCAGTAATCTTGATGCATATCAAGTTTCTTGTTTTCTTCCCAGCAGGTTTTATTAGAGTGTATCCTAATAAATGGAAAGTCAATATTTCATGGGAAATTGTTATTACTCACCTATATTAGGAGAGGGTGTCATCATAGATGTCAAATAACAACCTAATGATACCTCTTATGTAATTTTATTGTTTTCTAATCTAATATAGATGATTTATTTTCAACCAAAAAAAGGACGAGACCAAAGAAGAAAGGCATGTTGTGTAGTCAGGGTCCACTATTTGAATAGAGGATGTTATGTGATCTATCATAAAATTACTAAATCATAATTATTTGTGTGATATGCTTTATATAGTCACCTAGTTGCAACTGTTGTAAAGAGAAGACCTGGACTAGAACTAGCTTTTCATCTAAACTATTCCTGAGCTGGTAAAAAATGATTGGTTAAAACCAAAACTAGTTAGAACTAGCTAGGTTGACCAATTTTGTACAAGTGCACTTCATCCAAAAAAACCAAAAATTCGGATCATTATTTAGTTTTAGTTTTTATTTTAGACTATATTATGATTAGTGTATATAGAGCCTCAATGTAGTTGTATTTTGGATCATATATGTATTTCTCTCGGTGCCATTTTGTTGTATTCATCCTTACAATGCTCTATATACATGACAAAACTTCACATATTTGTGTCTAATGTTTTGGGTTCACATGGATGTACATGACTATAATTTTTTTTATCAAAATTTGAATAGTATATGTATTTTTGGGTCGACATATTTTTGTGTCTGGCTTTTTACCAGTTTTGGTACAGTTTCAATCCAGTTTTTATTTTTGGGGCAACCCGGTTCAGTCACTAGTCTGGTTCCGATAACATTGGTGAAGAGGCACCGTGTATGATCCATATTGGATCATTATATTATTTTTCATATATCTCAATACTTTATGGGTGGAAAAATTGGAGGAATCAACTTGCACAGTCATTTTGGTCGTTGGTTCAAATTTGGAAATTTGAGTCCAAAAAGTCTTCTGAAATCTTTCAAAGCCATTTTGAGGGATCAAATGACACTTTTTTTGGTGCAAACCTTATTACTATGGAGGAAGATTCTATATTCTACACATCAATACCTTTCCAATGGTGCAAGAATCGCCTCAATCAGAGTTTATGTGCGAAAATTATGCCTTTTGCAAGTTGACCTACCATATTGATCATCATGGTGCGAGTGGATACCACGTCAACTTCCATTACTTAGACATGTGGGGCTAGCCACGTAGTGTATTTTCTAAAAAATATTCTATAAGGTTCAAAACCTTATCACAGTTGAGGGTTGAGGAAGTAAAAAAACCTACCCCTAGATGGTTATTGAGCTATGTTAAATATCAGTCCACTAGGAGGAGAAGGGGTTCCATTCTATGTTATTGTATTTTGTTACATAGAAAAGTATAACAAATAGGAGTGGGAAACTAGAGAGCATAATAGAGGGTTTAATGTTTTGTATCAACCTAACAAGCCACATGTCTTAGGTAACTCCATAGAGAGTGTCTTCTCCTTTGTACTTGCATTATTTCCATACCAGAGAAAAGAGAGTAGAGCAACCTCACCTCCTAACTAGTTTTTCTCTCGTAAGGGTTTCCCAGAGAAAATATCTGTGTTATTTTGTGGGTGGTGTGAATGTATTTTATTGTTCTCTATTTTACACATTTTATCTATTTCATGCATAAACAAACAAATCGGTAACTAAATATTATGGGATCTAAAGGAATTTAACCTTCATAATGTAGATTTCAGTTTCATTTATTAGATTTATTGTGACGAATTGTTCTAGTGGAATATCCACGATGGTTTATAGATCATATTCGTATCAAAGTAGGTTTTCTTGGGGTATTTGTGGAAAGTTGCAGAATCTAGGAATCAACTTAAAGAGAAGTTGCAAAAACCCTAGCCATGGCAGGCGAATATGTTCATAACAACCCTCGAGATCTAGTAGAAGAGATAATTGATAGGTTGGAAGCGCATGTCATTGATATCAACCGTAATATAAACCTCCTCATGGAGGATCTAACAAGCAATCTTGGATCATTCAAAGATGATGGAGGCTCAAACTCAGTGATCAGATTGGAGGGGAAATCGGGAGATAAAAAAGACCTAGGAAAGGAGTTGTGAAAAGAACCTAAGAAAGAGTAGTTGAGTTCGAGTTCCATTAAACATTCATAGTCCCTATTCAAGATGGAAGTGAAAGTGGATATAAATCCATATCAATGTGAGTTTGATGCATTAAAACCAAATCATTGGTTGCAACAACTAGAATTTTATTTTAACATTCACCACATAGATGAAGAGCAAAATATTTAATTTGATAGATTGAAGTTAGAGGGCCATGCTTTAACTTGGTGGGAAAGTCACACAGAGACACTTAGGATAGAGGGTGATCCACCAGTAACTAAGTGGGAGGATTTTGAAACCCTCATCAATTCTCAATTCTACCCTATCGGGTATGTAGAGGACCAATGGATCCAATGATACTACTTTAAGCAGAGGCAGGGGTAGAGTGTACATGAGTACACCAATGAGTTCAAAAATATAGCCATCGTGTTGGGTATCTGTCCCAAGAATCCATATGTACTCCTCAAGTATATTGGGGGTTTATAAATTCATCTACGAAAGCATGTGATGTTCTTCAATCCAAGAACAGTGGATGAGGCATGTGTACATGCAAAATACCTGGAAAACATAGGCCAAAAGAAGAGGTAGACAAGTGGATCAAAGCAGAAAGAACACCAAGAATATTCCAAGGAGGGGAAGAAGAAGTGGAAAAGGGGAAAATATTAGAAGACAACAACCACTACACATCAGTGCAAAGATCCTAACAACCATTCCAATCAATGCAACATTGATGGCCACACTGAGGAAAAGCGTTGGAAACTACATCTAGATCTGAACTCAAAGAACCACAAGAAGGACGGAAAGAAAAAGAACCTTCTAGCCACATATTCGAGCAATCAGGTGGAAAGTAGATTAGATGTGGATAAAAGGATTGTTTGCTCATATGTGAAAAAAGAGATGAATCTGAGTAGCCTTCATCACCGGGAAGAGAAGGAGATGACCAAGCTCTTCCACATCAAGATTCAGATCAATAAGACCAAGATAGATGTTATGTTTGACTTGAGTTCACATGTTAATCTCATCGCAACAGATCTGGTCAACAAGCTTGGATTGGAGGTTCATGATCATCCTATCCCCTATCCATAGGGTTGGGTAAAAAATGATGCAGAGATCAAGCTAACAAAGCAGTGCAAGATTAAATTTGTTGTAAGTGTTTATTTTATAGATGAAGTAGAATTGGATGTAGTACCACTAGATGTATGCGAAGTAGTGTTTGGAATCCCCCACATGTATATGATGGATGCTATCTTCATGCAACGAGCCAATTAATAAAACCTCATCAAGGACCAGAAATCCTTCATCATCAACATGCAAAAAGGAAAATAAAAAATGTCATTGGTAAGTGTCAATCAATCTAAGAAATTGATCAGTTTTAGCAAGAAATATGTTTTACTTTTCTTAAGAGAAAATCACTCTGAGGATGAGTCAATCATAGTAAAGGTATCCCTAGAGGGGGGTAATAAAGAGCAGAAACATCAGTTGGAGGAGTTTCTACAGGAATACAGAGGAGTGTTCTAGGAGCCTAAAGGAATACCACCCAAGAGAGAAGTGGAGCACAAAATACAGTTATTTCCATACTCTCCACTGTGGAATATTGAGTTGTATAGATAGTCCATTCTAGAAGAAAATGAAGTAAAAAAGTAGTTGCAATAGTGGTTGGAGCAGGGTGTGATTTGACCAAGTACCTCACCTTGTGGGTCACCCATCATAATTGTGTCCAAGAAGGATGGGACTTGGATAATGTATATTGATCACTGGGCATTGAAACAGATTATACCGAAGAATCGGTACCCTCTGCCAATGATCGATGATCTGTTGGACCAACTGTATCATGCTAAGTACTTCACTAAGCTGGATTTGAAATCAGGATATCACTAGGTATGAGTCAAAAAAGAAGATGCCTGGAAGATTACCTTCAAAACAAGGCAAGGTTTGTATGAGTGGTTGATTATGTCATTCGGTTTATGCAACACATCAACTACATTTGTGAGACTAATGAATGGTGGTTTACACCCATATCTAGATTCATTTGTTATTGTTTATTTGGATGGTATATTGGTTTATAGTGCTACCTGGGAGGAGCAAATCTCACATCTTACCCATGTGTTAGAAACCCTAAAGAAGCACCAATTGTTGGCAATCTCATGAAATGTGAGTTTTCTTAGCAATGTTTTGTGCATCTAGGGTATATGATCAGTGGAGGCGATCTCAAGATAGATCCCTCCAAGATGGAGGCCATCATGAAATGGCCAGTTCCTACAAATTGCATAAAAGTTAGGAGTTTTTTTTGGGCAGCACAATACTTGTCGAAGTCCATAGTTTTGTTTTTAGCAGTAATTGCACCACCCCACGCAATAACAACGGGTAGTAAGAGTTTCCAATGGGAGAAGAATTAGTAGAAGGATTTTGATGAGATTAAAAGAAAGATCAGTTAAGCACCAATGCTCACACTACTAAAATTGCAAAATCCCTTAGAAGTGGAGACAGATGCAAGTGGGTATGCCATGGGAGTAGTTTTGATGCAAGGAGGAAGACATGTATGCTATAATTATGAAGTATTTCATGGGGCAGTTTTCAACTACCATACCTATGACTAGGAGCTCTATGCCTTGGTACAAGCTTTTAAAAATTTGAAGCACTATTTGATGGGCAAGGACACCATCATTCGCACATATCACCAATCGCTCCAGTATTTGTAGGCCCATAGTAAGTTACAACAAACCAGACACTACAATTGGATGGGGTTCTTACAACAATTTCATCTACTCATCAAGTATAAGAAGGGTAGCACAAACAAGTTGGAATACATGCTTTCAAGTCCACCCACATCCAAAAGTACAACTTTGGGAACTCTATTGCACATGGAGCCTTTTAACCATGATTCATATAGAGAGGCATACATAGAATATGAGGACTTCAAGGAGGTGTTTCAACAACTACAGGGCCAAATTCATATAGAAGAAGGTGACGACAAGGTTGACTATCATTTCCAGAATGGTTTACTCTACAATATTGACAAGCTCTGTGTCCCTAAAGGTGAATGATTGTAGCTTATTAGAGAGGCTCACACCTCTAAGTTTGTAGTACAATTTGTTATTGGGAAGACAGTTGCCAATTTATAGAGGTATGTTTATTGACCCATAATGTAAGAAGATGTAGCACGATATATTAGAGGATATATACTTTGTTGTACTAGCAAGACCATTAACAGGAAACAAGGTCTATACCATCTCTTACTTGTACCCACTCAACCTTGGGAAATCATTTCCATGGATCTTGTGGGAGGTTTACCAATCACGCGGAAGGGATGACTGTTTATTTGTGGTAGTTGATAGGTTCAACAAAAAGTGCATTCTAATGTATTGTAAAAATACCATAAAGGGACAGGAAGAAACAAACTTGTTCTTTCAACAAGTCTGGGTGCACTTTGAGATACCAAGGAGCATCATCTCAGACAGAGATATCAAATTTCTCAATTCATTTTGGACTACATTGTAGGAAAATATGGACACTAAGTTGAAGAGGTCTAGAACATTCCATCCACATACAGATGGGAAAACGACAGTAGTCAACAAGACTTTGGTACAAATTTTGAGGGGTTACAATCATAAGTATATGAAGACTTGAGAAAAAAATTGATCTATATACAACACTCTTATAACAGATCAGTCCACACTTCTATTGGTAAGTCACCTTTTGAAACTTGCTTTGGATCTTTTATACCTTTTCCCTTAGATGTTGTATATGGAAAACAAGGATGGGTGAGGGAAAACCTCATAGGAGATGCATTAAAGGAAGAAAAATTTGTTGAGAAGATCAGGAAGATCCATTTGTGAATACAAGAGATGCTAAAGAAGTCACAAGAAAAGAACAAGGCTAGATATGACCAACATAGAATAAAGAGAACATTTAAAGTGGGAGACAAAGTATGGTTACAACCGAATAAGGAACGACTACAGGGTTCTGATAAGAAGATAAAGGCTCTGTGGTATGGTCATTTTAAGGTAGGAGATAATACCTGCAGACTCGATCTACCCCCATACATTCTCATTTACTCAATAGTAAATGTGGAGAATATCAAACTCTATGATCCCTCCATGTTGGATCAGGAGGATGAGCAGGTCCTACCTTCTATAGAGGATTTATCACCAGATGCTTAGGAACAATTGGAAGAGGACACAATTTTTCAAAAGTGGTCCAGAACTACAAGATAGGGGCACCATGACCTTTGGCATCTTGGGTTGAAAGGACAACTTCTAAGCAAAGCAAAGTGGTACTCTAGGGAGAAGGTAGAGGGAAAATTTCCTTACCTCATTCAGTAAATATTTCCGGGACCAAAAGCCTCCCTTAATGGGGAGGTATGATCCAGATTGGATCATTATATTATTTTTCATCTATCTCAGTACTTTCTGGGTGGGAAAATGGAGGAATGAGCTTGTAGAGGCATTTTGGTGGCTGGTCCAAATTTGAAAATTTGGGTCCAAAAAATCCTCTGAAATATTCTAGAGCCATTTTGAGGCATCAAATGATACCTCTTTTGTCAAAAAATTACTATGGGGGAGGATTCTATATTCTACACACTTATATGTTTCCAATGGTGCAATAATTGTCACAATCAAAGTTTGTATGTGAAAGTTATGTCTCCTGCAAGTTGACCTATCGTATTGATCACCATGGTGTGAGTGGATGCCACGCCAACCTCCATTACTTTGACATGTCATGCTATCCACGTAGTGTATTTTATAATAACATTATAGAAGGTACAAAACCTTATTACAATTGAGGGTTGAGGAAGTCAAAAACCTACCCAAAGATGGCTATTGGGCTATGTTAAATACCAGGCCGCTAGGAGGAGAAGGGGTTCCATTCTATGTTATTGTATCTTGTTCAAAGCAAAACAACTGGGAGTGGGAAATCATAGATCATAATAGAGGGGGTTAATGTTCTATAGCAGCCTAACATGCCACATGTCTCAGGTAACTCCATAGAGAGCGCCTTCTCTTTTGTACTTGCATTATTTCGATACCATAGAAAAGATAGCCAAGTAGCCTCACCTTCTAGCTAGGTTTTCTCCCGTAAGTATTTCCTAGAGAAAATATTTGTGTTATTTTGTGGATGGTGTGTGATTGCATTTCTATTTTCCACATTTTATCTATTTCATTCATAATCAAAAAATCAGTAATTAAATATCCTGGAATCTAAAGAAATTTAACCTTCATAGTGTAGATTTCAGTGTCATTTATCAAGTATGTTGTGACAAACTGTTCCAGTGGAATATGCACAACAATTTACAGATCAATGTACCCTATTTTTTCATCACCCATTGAACTCTTTGATATGATCTTGTCTCATATTTAATATTAGTTACTACTTACGTGCCTTTGGGTAAATATTGTAATTATTTTTTATTGTAGCAACCCTTGTGTTCTACTACAGGGTCAAAGTTAAATGCCTCATCTAATGATATTATGTTTATACCATGATTACTAGAGATTTCTCAATTCCCATTGAAGAGAATCTAGCTTCCATCCCACTATCCTGGTTCTTCCTATTCGTTGTGAGAGTTGGTTTATGCCTTACCAAAGTGAGAACAAACCAATCATCCATTCAAGGCACCCCCTGCTCCACCTCAACTAGTATATTTCTCTCAATACCTCAATAAATATACTAGACTAAGATGGTACCTTTTCCACTCACCTATCCACTCAAGGTTTCCATCACAACCAACCCAACTGACCATTCTCAGCATTCCCATTCATCTAGCCCAAATGGCATATCCAATATTTAGGTAGTCCAATACTAGGTTATGAGCTTTGTACTTGTTACAACCCTCTACCTAATCTAAAACTCTATGTCAATGAGCCATTTACTAAAACTAAATATGACAATGTAGATATATAGCCTGCCAACCAACCTTTCCCAAAAACAAATAAACTTAAATTTCTCACTAAAAATGAAATTATATTAATGTCCACTAATGACCCAAAAAGGTCTATGGAACTCGAAAGTACATAAGTAATAAGAGAAACACAAAAATTACCTAGGGAATCTCTTCCATAAAAGAAAAATCAAATGAAAGTAACATATTGAAGCAATGTTAGCCCTAGGATGAGCAAACCTGAAACGATCAACAAGGAAATAAAGTACAGTCCTTGAGAGAAGAAGAGGGAGTGATAAATGTCACAATGGAGAGAGTAGGTTAGCGAAAACGGGATTGAATAATTGAATAACAAATTGGTCTCCAGTTAGAGTCAAAACCATAGGTGGATCCTGTCTTCCCATCAATCACTATCAAGCGACCAATATTGACTATGATAATGTCATCTAGAGAGAAGCCTGGAAAAGAAGATTTGGTTGGGCTAGTGGAGGTAGATGGGAGTTCCACACAAATGCACACTTAACATCCAAGGTCCACAAACTTACTTGGATTTCTCATTTATTTTTTAAATATGCGTCATGATTCATTGAATAAAGAATTTTAACAATATGAAGATCATGTTACAAAAAAATAAAGGACAATAGATAGGTCGTCACTACAATGCAAACGAAAGGCTAGGGATACTCATCCCAACACTAAAAACCAAATACCTAAGAAGCACCCTACAACCACATAGATACAAATAAAAAAGCTTCCCTTCACAAGTCATCACACAAGGGAGCAACATGAGCATGGCTGAGAAATCCAATGCAAAAGCATCCCTTTACAAATTCATAGGAAACATGCAAGAAAACAACACGTGCCCAGGCTGGGAAAACCAAAGAACCACCCTCCCCCCACCACAAACCACCAAATGATACCAAAAAACACACCCCCAGAATAGAACTGAAATTGCCAAAACCTTTAAAAACCACAAACCACTATAGTTCCTCTGACAAGCCACTGCAAGGGAACCAATGCATGAGGATGGAGGATAGGATAGTGGACCAACACTTAACCACCATATGCAGGCACAACTATTGTAGCTCAAGCATCAAAAACACTTGCTAGAAAACTCTGAGCAATTGGAAAAGTGGGTCACAATTGACTATTCACGGCTTCATGGTCCAAAAAATATAAACCCTGGGCCCAGAAAACAGCGTGCGATCCACACAAAAGAGCAGAACCATCTAGAAGTCCTTCAAAAGTAGAGATTTCTTGATGTCATATGTGGAAAGAAGGGGATCCAAACTAAACCATTATAACTCCCATGATAGGTCATTGCTGTTAGAATGTGAATGAATGTGCTCATTTTACCATTGACAATATCACTATTGTCACCCAACCATAGGCCGAAGCCACCCTCCGAGCACCTTAACCTTGACAGAGAATCACTCTGGAAGCAAACCCTAGGCTAGATAGCCAAACAAAGGGTAGTGCACCAACAAGAGATGATCAGATAGTCCAAACCCTAACCAAGAGATATTCCAAGCCAAACGTGATCTGCTAGCTGCAATGGAAGCTCTCCTCCAAACCTACGCACAAAATTGGGCACTGCAGTGCGCACAAGTGTTGCTTTGCAATTATGAGACTGCCTACCATAATGAAGACTGGCCTCCTCTATTTATAGTAATTCTGGCTAACTGCCTGGGCCGACTTCTCATTCTGGGTATATGTTTGTTCAGTATATTTTATTTCTTCTGGCTGACTTCTTCTCTTGGAGGCTAATAACCTAATACAAGTTATCTTCTTGAGTCGACATGTCTTCTAGGGTTATTAGCCAACTCATTAGGGTTTCTTCTTGCTTCCCGGAATATTCTATTCTTGTCAGGTTTACATGTGGAGGTAAATACCTCCCGTAGCTACCATAATATCAACACTCCCTCCTAGATAGGAAGGTATTACAGGTAATGGTCTTGAGCACAAACATACCATTCACCTAGTAGCATCAACATAGTTGTATAGACTATCTCATCACTATATCATGAGCACCATCATCACCATCAGTGTCATCAATTGCATCATCTCTCGAAACCATACTCTATCTGAGTAATCAGACATGATGCTCACACCACAGAGTGACACGGGATCCATTCTTCTAATCTAGAAGAATAAATTTTTTGAACCATTTTTTGTCTAGGAAATCTCTGTTCATTGATCATCCATCTAGCTAATAATCATTTTCAACACTGTTGATAGTCTTCAAGGAAATCGGAACAATATAATTCAATAGAACACAACTGTGTCTATCCATAGTAGTACACAACTACAATCCAGTGGTACACTACCACACCAAGTAACACACAGGTACTTGATCAAACAGTGGAACACATCCACCACAGTAGTATACATCTACTGTCTAGAGGCATACAGTCTTCATAACAATCATCTGATATCAACCTGCACAGAAACAATGTTATGATATAAATTGAATTATCTGGGACATTCTTCTACTCACATCTGTGAGATCTGAAAGAGCATCTTCCCTCAGAAAGTCAAACATCAATGATGAGTTATCTGGACTATTATTCTCAAGAAAGGAAGAATAATTGTACTGATTTTCTAAGCCTGGACCATTCCCCACCCTGGGCCATTCCTCCGACACTAAACAAAGTGTAACCTGGAGAGAATGAGTCTTCCCTAAGGAATGTTTGTCCCTGATTGTTGAACCTGGACCATTCCCCACCCTGGGCCATTCCTCCGACACTAAATAAAGTGCAACCTAAAGAGAATGAATACGCCCTAAGGAATGGTTGTCCGGATCATTTCCAAAGAAAATGATTGTCCTTCACCAACCTCCAAAACGGACCATTCCCCATGTTAACCACAATGGGATATCGTTGTCCGACGAGGTGGGTCAGTCTTCTTGAGTAACCCTCAAGAAGAGAGACAACCTTAGACCACTTCCCATGTTAACCACAATGGGAAGTCGTTGTCTATGGTACATCAACAATCTAGATCATTTTCCAAACTGGAAAATGTCTGTCCGTCAGAAATCTCAATCCACTTTCCGAACTGCAAAGAATCTGCTCATCCAGGACCATTTTTCGAACTGAAAAATAACTATCCATCAATCAATAATACATCAGTGCTCCCTCCCAACCTGGGAGTCATGTCTTCCTTTTTCAATAAGGAATTCGTCTCCATGAGCTCCAGCTTGAGTACGCAAACTCTTTCATCTTGGACAGAAGCTTTACCAAAATGTTTGCTTATCTACTCATCTGTGGAGATATGCATTGGAGAACCACTTTCTCCTTTATGGACTTCATCAAGGATAATGTGATGCTTGATTTCAAATGTATTTCAATCTGGAACACTGGTTTTCTCTGAAGGCTTCATGTAGCTCTTGAACAATAAAGTATATCATTGTTGGAAAACTAGAACATATCCATGTGGCACTTCTTCTGTCATCATGAAATCTGATCTTCTAAGTAATCATCTTGATACAATATCTTCGTTATAGAAAATCTTCACCACGCTTCTGTTGTGCACTGGAGGTTCTCCACCAAGTTATCTTCTTCCATCCGAATACAAGGATCTGTTTATGGTATGCTTCAAATTCTTGAGGTTTCTCTTCATACGCTCTTGTTCAATTTCTCTAGAGAATAGTTTTTGCTTTCATCTGATGTAGAACTCCAACCCATGGATATTGCAGATGATATAAAGACTCATGTAGAGGTATGTCTGGTTTATTGGAACAAGTAATCATCATAGTCTTATCCCTCCATCTGGGAGAACCTCTAGTTCTGGATCACAACTTTTAGTTCATTTGTTTAATTGCTTTTATTGAGTTCATATCAGGTTGGTAATCTTGTGATTCTTAATATAGTGACTGGTTGTTCTGGTTTCTCTTTCCTTCTTGGAATCTTCATGTTCTTCCTGATGTTTTTATTTATCTCTTGGGTCCATGGAGTTTCTTATAGATTCCATGCCCTAAAGATTCCACTTCTTCCTTTCATTATAGAATCATGGATGTGGATGGACAACCAGGGATACTTTATGGCTTCTCTTCGAAGAAGACTTCTTCTGAGGTTGAACTGAACACGTATTGTCTTTCATGGATGCTACCATGGATATATACTTCATCATCTTCAATGGATCATAGGATTAGCTCCTTCATAATCCTTGCTCTATGTATGAGTGCATATAATCGGTTCCCTCCATCTAACAGAGTCCACGCTTCCATCTACATCCTTGTTGTCTTCTGCCATATATAATCGACTCCTTCTGTCTAACAAAGTCCACGCTTTCGTCTTATTGTCTTCTGAAAAATGTCATAAGTCTTTCTCCAATTTCCTCTTGATTGTTGACTTCTTTATGTCTTTGCTTCTTATAAGTCTCTTCATGATTGATTCTAATTTTGGCTTTCCTTGTATAATGATAGCAGTCCTTATCTTGTTGTTCTTCCATAGGTATAGTTCTTCTTGGTGTTAGCTCCCAAAATGAATCAGTCACTATGGTTGCATTTTTGTGGTTGATAGCATGGCTATTGGTAGTTTTCTCCAATTTGTTTTGAGTTCTTCTAGTAGCAAAACTTAGGTTTTAATTTATGTCTTAGAAATAAGACGATCCATAAAGGTCTTCTCTTTAAAAATTTCATGAAAAACTTTCAACAGCTAATGCGTGTTTTAAAGATGATGATTAGCTGGTCAAAGCGGTGATTTTCAACAACTAAGGAGCATTTCTCACGGGCCATTAGATGGTGAAAGCGACGATTTTCAACAGCCAAGGAGAACTTCCCACGAGCCGTTAGCTGGTGAAAGCGGGGATCACGTGTGTTTTCTCCATGTTTTAAAAATAATCAAAAGATGACATGCTCAGCCCACGTCATGCAATCATTATGATGCGCTAGTGAAAGTGGATAATGATGGAGATTTGGGTTTTCACGTCTAAATCGGATTGCAAAGCGAATCTCGTTCAGAAATTCATGCTTCACGATCATGGCGTTGGAAATGGCGAATTCAAATCCATCATCACAGGTGAAGGAGCAGTACTACTTGGCTGGTGACATCAAATTGACCCATCATTTCCCCAACACGCATCATCCACAAGCGTATGATAAGTTTTCAATTTTGAAAGACAGAGTCGAGTGTTTTCACCAGCGCAAAACCTCGGCTCAAACAACAGATTGCAGAGTTTTGTGTGCAAAATCGTTTTGGCTTCGAATTGCAGATGGCAAGGAGACGCAGTGGTTCTTTGTTAAGAAAAGAATTGGACAGTCTGTCCTTTCTACAGGCGCATCCAGAGGTGCAAAAACACTTCTCAAACACAGGCTGCATGGGATATGTCGAGAAGCTACAGAACGACTGTCACCAATCAACAGTAGAGGCATTTGCTAAAACATACAATGGAAATAAAGCCTGTGTTGGGTCTTTAGAAATCATCGTGGATGAAGCTGCCATCGCTGTAGCAACCGGTTTACCTAGATCAGACCGGAGTTGGTTAAAAAAGACAACAACCAAGAACCTAAATTTCAAAGCATATCTAAAGGAAGAATTCAGAAATAATGCATGGAAGAAGAGCATCCTAGTTTCCCATTTAGAGGATGAGTGGCAGGATTTGTTTAATGGAATCCAACTCTACATAACTTCAGAAGGCAGGTACAACAAACTGATGTTATATCATTTCAATCTCTTAGACCATTTTACAGGGAAAACTCTCCTAAATTTACCTTTCTTCTTGCATAAGAGCTTAACTAAAGTCTGTAAAAAGATTAGAGCTGAACCTCTAAGTATGAAGAACACTCTTTGCCACTTTGGCCTTATTAAATTGATAATCCTGGAGGAGTTAAGACAAAAAGGAAGGACTTGGCAACATTTTCTTTTTTGGGAGGGCTTTGAAACTCAAACTCAGCCCATGAATGAACAGAAGAGAGATGGAAAAAGGCAATTGACTCCTCAAAGCAGCTCGAGGAAGAGGAGAACCCTTCCAGGACCCCCAGAAGATAGGATCTCTGGTGTAAGATCTCACAGGTCAAAGAAAAAATTGGATTTTGAAACTACTACAGAGCAGCCTACAGAAAAGAAAACAAACATCTTAAATCTGCCATTCAAAGACTCAGAGCCAGAGCAAAAAGATGAAATCCCTCCCATTAAAAGCCCTGAACACTTCATTGAATTTGCACAGGATTGTAAGACCTTTACTCACACTGATGAAGGGGAAACATCAAAGAGCACAAGGTCGAAGAAAACACAGAAAATCAAGCAACTTAAAGAAGTGATTGCTCAGCAGGAGGTATTAGAAAGAGTAATAAAGGAAAGATACAAAACTCTGTCTGATAATTTCGCAGAAACAAATGCTGCATTTGAAAAGCTGGATCGTGAAAGTGTCAAGGACACGAAGAGGAAAAAGAAAATCACCGAAGACTATAACAGTCTATGGTGGTTAGCAAAACGCCTTAAGAGGAAAATTAGAAAATTGAAGCAAAAGCAAAAGTCACACCCAGATCTGCAAGGGCTAGCTCAGGTCATTTTGAATATGCAAGGGGATAAAGTAGAGACACACTGAGTTTTTGATAGAACCACAGTTTTGGAGGTGAAAGTTCATTTGGGTCAAAGCAGAGCTTTCACCAGCGCAAAGGGCAAATTTACAACCAGTTAGCTGGTGAAAAGCAACGCTTTCACCAACTAACCAGCGAATCATATGGCGAGTTAGTTGATGAAAGCACAAAAAGAATTTTTGAAAGCTAAGGATGGAGCAGGGCGTTTTTCAAAGGATTTAAAGAGGTTCCAGAGCATTAAAGGATTAACAACTTGGTTAAAAAATACTCTGCATCAGAGATTCGTGGGAGTTTTGAAAACCACATGCTAAACTGATCTCCTAAAGTGTCGACTATGAGTAATTGAAGAAATCCAGCTGCCAAGACAGGTGCCTTTGCCATGTTTCATAACACAACAGATTCTAGAAGCTGAAGAGCACAGATGTCAAATTTTGAGATGGAAGACAATTCGAATGCTAGTCTAGCCACTAGTCTTTGTTATTGATTTGCTTAGTTAATTTGATTTGCTATTTTTAGATACAGATCCAAGTTTTTAGGATCTTAAAAACTAATTGTAAAAGGCTATAAATGCCTATCTTTTATAAGAGACAGGGGTTCAAACTGGGAATATTTTTTGTGCTACTGTATAGACTCTTATTTACAGAATAAAATTACAGTCTCCTTTCGTTTTCAATATCAGAAATATCCATGTTTCCCTTTCTGTTCTTTATTTCAGTTTATCTTAGCTTATGAAGACAATTATCTCTTTATTGAGCTCATAGACTTGAAGTGAAGGATTTATTTCTATCTTGCATTAAGCCCTACATTCAGTTGTATTTGGCAATCAAGATTAGTGTTCTTCATCCTCTCCTTTCAAATTACTTGATCTGATTATTGTTTCCTGAAATCACTGTTTCTTTAGATGTGTGATGAGTTGTCTATTACATTGATCATTAAATACCCCATTGTTCCAAGCATACCTACACATTATTTTTAAGTTACCAAACATCCTTAGTCTACAACCCTAAGTAGTTTCTTGGAGTGATAACAAATTGGCGTTGTTGCCAGGGAGAGGAGATCGAAGCCCAGCTTCCTTGGGAGACGACAAGATCCAACTTTGATGATAGACAAAGCTTGGACATCATTTGGTTGTAATCATCTATCTGGCGACTCAATGAAGGATGAATTCAGTGGCGACTCCATGAAGGATGGATCTGTTGGCGACTCCACTGGTATATAAATGAATCAGATCTTAGCAAAGAGGTATGTGTTCTGCAATTTCTCAAGTATTTATGGTTACTCTCATCCAATACCTACTAGAGATGAATGGGAACGTAGTATTCCCAGATTTCGTGGAGAGAAGTGGGAAGTACCAGCTGAACATTTGTTGGATTTCCATGACTTTATTGACCGGCTTGAAATTATACATGAGGATGTTCAAATTAAGCTGTTCGAATTTTCATTAGAAGGGATTGCTCTTGACCGGTGTCGGTCTCTTCCAAGTGCAAGTGTCTGCTCTTTGATTGATTTTCATGCTGCCTTCCATGTGTTTTGTAAAGACCATTTTTCAGATGACCTTCTCTATCCTGAATGTTGTCATGATTTCAATTTATTGAATAAGGAATCAGATAGTTATGTGAAATATGCTACAGCAGAATATATATCTCGCCATGATCAAGAGATGAGTGATATTCAAGATGATAACCTTAATATAGAGGCTTTTGACATTGTACCAAATGCATCTATTGTCTTAGGCTACCAAGAAAATCCGATTATCTCTTTTGAAAACTTGAAAAGTGAAGAGCAAATTGACAAAATAACAAGTGACAGTTTCAGATCTGCAGAAGATGTTGAGGGCAGCTCACAGTTTCCAGATTTGCAGGGACTGTCTAATCTTCAGCTAGAACTCAAGGAGGATTTTTCTTCTCCTTATGAATATGTTATTCCAAATTATGATGAGAAACGAAGTGAGATTTTTCCAAATCTGTTTTATCATCCTATTGTTGATCCTACCATCCAAGAAACTTCATTTTTGTTATTAGAATCTCATCTTGATGTTTCTATATTCGATAAATACAATGAGGAAGGAAATTTTGAGATTTGTGAAAGCTCGTTGTCTACTTCTACTTATCAGCAGAATCATGATCAGGAATGTGTTGATGCTATAATTGATACTAGTCATGATTCTCTGGATCCCCGTTACAGAGAAGACCCAAATCCCAAATTTGAATATGCAGCATATGTTGAGGGCAACCCACATTTTTCAGACTTGCAGATAAAGATAGATTGCAACATATATGAAGAGGAGCTGGAGGATTTAGATCAACAATCCATCTTATATGTTTCTTTCACAGATCTCGAGCAGCCTGCATTCAACAGTGAAATTAGTAAAGGCAGTTTTCAACATCTTTTCAATCTACAGTTGAATCAGCAGTCCAAAGAGGTATTACTTTGCGAATTTGATGACCCTTTTGCTGATTATTTGGAGTCTGTGAGCAACATAGATGTCAAAAAATTTCTGTCAAAAGAAGATTGTCTTTATCATTTGCTCAAACCTCTTTTCTGCATGATATGGTTTCCATTGTTGTTCGGGTCAAGATCTAGCATGATGTTAGTAAATCAGCTCCTTACATGGTTTCATTGGAAGCATGATTTTACCTAATTTTGATACAGCAGTTGGTTAAAGTAGGGTAGTTCAGTAAATAAGCTCTTTCTCGAGCATTTATTTCTTCTAATTTGCAATAGAAATAGCATTGAGCTTGTGTGAATAAAGGCATGTTTGAAGGTGTACAGAGAACATGTTACAGGCAAACTACATGCAAGTTACAGTTTTGCAGAGATCAAGGTTGCAGAGTTTTTCAGTTTAAAGGCTGGATCTTAACACCTGAAATAAGCCCAGGCAATTACTTTTAAATTTTTCATTAACCATAACAAAATTTTCGAAAGTCATGTAGAATTTTTTTTTAAATTGTAAGTCTTAAACAATAAGGTTTTGAGTTCTTTTGAATGAATAAAACCTTTACTGAAAAGTTTTATTCATCAAAGAAATAAAAAATTGTTTTCATCGACTAACATTCCATTTTAAGTTGTGATAAGCCGGTGAATGATTTTACTTTCAACAGCTAACAGGAATCTTCACAAGCGAATAAGTCGGTGAAAGGGTTAAAACAGAGTTTTTATACAATGGTCATGGCAAAGTTTAAGGCATGTGGAAGACACCTGGAGTATCATCATCAAAGTAATTGGTGGGAGTAGAAAATGGATCGGATCTTCACCATGTTTGGCTGAGTCATCATTGCAAGGCAGAGAATGTGCATGCATATGTCTAATGAGAAACAAATGGAAAATTAATTCCAGTTTTTGGAGGGCACACATGCATGGTTGTGATGATTCTGTTGCAAAACACAACAGTGAGAATCTTGTACCAACGTTGACAGAAGCTGGTAGTATTTGATATTAGCATGAAAGGGAATAGCCTTATTGTTGTGTACATTGATATTATGGAGGGATAGAGCCCGAATTCAAATGTCTGAGCACACAAGTGTTGAGAACAAGCTCACACATAAAACCACGGAGATGTCTCAAGGGACCAGCAGATTTGTTAGAAGCTCAAAGGAACCACGGAAAGAAAGCTCATGAAATTGAATCTCTGACAAAGTCCTTTATACAGGCATCTGATTTGAGGATGCAACAAAAGTTTAGAAGTTTAATAATTGCAGAGTTTGCATCACAAATAATAAGGACAAAGGCTAGTCTTTGAGGAAATGTAATCCTAGTTTTGTTTTTGTTGTCTGAAGACTTATTGAATTATGATGCTATGATAATGCCAAAGGTGGAGATGGTGATGTTGCTGTGAGCATAAATTCTGAGATGAGGGTTTGTAAAGAACTTACATCGTGTACTCCAAGGAGAAACAGATGGAAAATTACTTCCAGTTTTTGGAGGTGATATGAAAATAAAATTTCCAGTGGCATTGACTTGGAAAACTTGAGAAAACACTGCATAATTGTTTGTTGGACTCCGGTGCTTCGCACAATTTGATGCCAAAGGCGGTCATGGATGAGCTTAGGCTGGAGATCACCAAGTCTTATCATGATCTTTTCTCTTTTGACTCTCGGAAAGTCAAATTTCTTGGGATGATCAAGGACTTGGCTGTAACCTTAACCCAAGCATCCATGAAGACTATGGTTGGATATAGTAGTGGCAGACATACCACCTAAATTTGGATGTCTTTTATCAAGATTGTGGATTAAGAGGCTAGGTGGCACTCTTCAAATGGATCTCTCCTATGCTACTATCCATGTTTTTGATGGGGTGAAAATTGACCCAAAAAGGGTAGAAGCAATTAAAAATATGTCTCTTCCTAGATCAAAGAAGGACATTCAGTCTTTCCTTGGGACTATAAACTTTATCAGAAGGTTTATAGTAAACTTTGTAGAACTCACAAAGCATATTACTGCTATGTTAAGAAAGGACTCCGAGGTAAAATGGACTGAAGAAGCCAAACACTCATTCAATGCTATCAATGAAGCCATCACAACAACCCCTGTTTTGATCAACCCCGATTTCTCCAAGGTATTTTACATTTTTTCATTTGCTTCAAGAGATACAATTGCAGCAGTACTCTTGCAGAAAAATGTCGATGATCAGGAGCAACTGGTTGCCTTCTTCAGTAAGGTCTTGAGTGACGCAGAGGTAAAGTATGAATTGTTGGAGAAACAAGCATATGCACTTATCAAGTCATTGAAAGCTTTCAGAGTTTACATCCTTCAGGCAAAGGTAATAGATTTTGTACCTTTGAGTTCAGTTAAAGATGTGCTTATACAACCCGACATAGATGGAAAAAGGAGTAAGTGGATAGCAAAGTTGATTGAATTTGATGTTGAAATTAAACCAGCAAAACTTGTGAAGGGTCAGGGCCTTGCCAAACTTCTGGCAGAAGAAAATTGTAGGTTGCTCGAAATAAATTTGGTAAGTATTAATGCAGATAATGTTCAGTCTTCAGAGGATAAAGAAGGTGAGGAAATGAAGGTCTCAGCTCACCTAGCTGATTGCAAATGGTACAGTCACATTGTTCATTTTCTGCAAACTTTATCAGTCCCTTCAGATTTGACAAAAACACAAGGAAGGGCTTTAAAGCTCAAAGCCATAAATTTCTGCATCAATGGCAACTTATTGTTCTAGAAAAATCCAATAGGTTTATTGTTGAGGTGCATAAACCAAGAAGAAGTAGCAAAGGTCATGATTGAATTCCATAATAGTGAATGTGGAGGACATCACTATTGGAAAACCACTGCACATAAAATCTTAAGATCTGGTTATTATTGGCCATCCTTATTTTCAAATGTGTGTGAGTTTGTGAGAACATGTGACAAGTGCCAAAGATTTGAAGGCAAACAACAACTGAAGTCTCTTCCCCTCAAACCTATAGTGGTCACAGGTCCTTTCCAGCAATGGAGCCTGGATTTCATAGGTGAGATTCACCCACCTTCTAGTAGTCAGCACAGGTGGATCCTTGTTGCCACCGATTATTTTACAAAGTGGATTGAGGCTATTCCCACCTGGAACGCCAATCATACTGTCATCATAAATTTTCTGCAAGAAAACATATTTGCCAGATTTGGCTGCCCTAAGAGAATAGTCACTGATAACGCTGTTGCATTCAAGGATAAGGACTTGGTGAAATTATGTGAAGAGCTGGGAATTCAGCTAGTACATTCTACTGCTTACTATCCGCAAGGAAATGGCTTAGCTGAGTCATCAAACAAGAGTTTAGTCAGAATTATAAAGAAGTTGCTTGAACAAAATACCAGAGGCTGGGATTCCAAGATGAAATTTTCTTTGTGGGCTAACAGGGTTACATGTAAAAAATCAATCGATACATCTCCCTTCAAGTTGGTATATGGTACTGAAGCCATATTTCATGTTCAACTTGCACTGCCGGTTGCAAAATTTTTACAAGAAACTGATTCTGAACCAAGTGATTTGACTCGGAGAATTCATAATTTGGTAGAGTTACAGCAAGACAGAGAGCAACTTTTGGAAAGAACAGAATTACACCAAGAAAAAATCAAGGAGATCTTCAACAAGAAAGTCAAATCAAACGTCTTCAAAATAGGGGAATTAGTCTTAAAGTGGGATGCAGAAAGGCAAGAGAAGGGGAAACACGACAAATTCAATGATCTCTGGACAGGTCATTTTGTCATAACAGCAGTTCAGCAGAACAATACCTTTGTTCTCCAAAATCTTGCAGGCGAAGAAGTAGCAGGTGGCCCTTTCAACGGGCGCTTTCTAAAGACCTATTTTTCATAAGGATTTTTCTTAAAAGTCATGTTCTACCTATACATATTTTTTTTCAGTTCTATTTTCTTTGTTTCTATCACTTAAATAACTCCATGCCCAATGGTACTAGCAAAACTATTTTTCAGATTTCTTTTTTAAATTGTAATAAAGGCTATTGAGTCTAGCTAGGTTCTTGGTCACCTCACAGGGAGATGTCCATCCCAGTTGGAGCCAAATGTTAGCTCTCAAAATGAATCAGTCACTATGGTTGCGTTTTTGTGGTTGATAGCATGGCTATTTGTAGTTTTCTCCAATTTGTTTTGAGTTCTTCTAGTAGCAAAACTTAGGTTTTAATTTATGTCTTAGAAATAAGACGATCCATAAAGGTCTTCTCTTTAAAAATTTCATGAAAAACTTTCAACAGCTAACGCGTGTTTTAAATATGATGATTAGATGGTGAAAGCGGTGATTTTCAACAGCTAAGGAGCATTTCTCACGGGTCGTTGGCTGGTGAAAGCGGCAATTTTCAACAGCCAAGGAGCTCTTCCCACGGGCCGTTAGCTGGTGAAAGCGGGGATCACGTGTGTTTTCTCCACGTTTTAAAAAAATCAAAAGATGACATGCTCAACCCACATCATGCAATCATTATGATGCGCTGGTGAAAGTGGATAATGATGGAGATTCGGGTTTGCACGTCTAAATTGGATTGCAAAGCGGATCTCATTCAGAAATGCATGCTTCACGATCATGGCGTTGGAAATGGCGAATTCAAATCCATCATCACAGGTGAAGGAGCGGTACTACTTGGCTAGTGACATCAAATCGTCCCATCATTTCCCCAACACGCATCATCCACAAGCGTATGATAAGTTTTCAATTTTGAAAGACAGAGCCGAGTGTTTTCAGCAGCGCAAAACCTCGGCTCAAACAGCAGATTGCAGAGTTTTGTGTGCAAAATTGTTTCGGGTTCGAATTGTAGATGGCAAGGAGACGCAGTGGTTCTTTGTTAAGAAAAGAATTGGATAGTCTATCCTTTCTACAGGCGCATCCAGAGGTGCAAAAACACTTCTCAAACGCAGGCTGCATGGGATATGTCGAGAAGCTACAGAACGACTGTCACCAATCAACAACAGAGGCATTTGCTGAAACATACGATGGAAATAAAGCATGTGTTGGGTCTTTAGAAATCATCGTGGATGAAGTTGCCATTGCTGCAGCGACCAATTTACCTAGATCAGGCCAGAGTTGGTTCAAAACGACAGCAACCAAGTACCTAAATTTCAGAGCATATCTAAAGGAAGAATTCAGAAATAATGCATGGAATAAGAGCATGCCAGTTTCCCATTTAGAGGATGAGTGGCAGGATTTATTTAAGGGCACCAACTCTACATAACTTCATAAGGCAGGTACGACAAACTAATGTTATATCATTTCAAGCTCTTAGACCATTTTACAGGGAAAACTCTCCTAAATTTACCTTTCTTCTTGCATAAGAGCTTAACTAAAGTCTGTAAAAAGATTAGAGCTGAACCTCTAAGTATGAAGAACACTCTTTGCCACTTTGGCCTTCTTAAATTGATAATCCTGGAGGAGTTAAGACAAAAAGGAAGGACTTGGCAACATTTTCTTTTTTGGGAGGGCTTTGAAACTCAAACTCAGCCCATGAATGAACAGAAGAGAGCTGGAAAAAGGCAATTGACTCCTCAAAGCAGCTCGAGGAAGAGGAGAACCCTTCCAGGACCCCCAGAAGATAGGATCTCTGGTGTAAGATCTCACAGGTCAAAGAAAAAATTGGATTTTGAAACCACTACAGAGCAGCCTACAGAAAAGAAAACAAACATCTTAAATCTGCCATTCACAGACTCAGAGCCAGAGCAAGAATATGAAAGCCCTGCCATTAAAAGCCTTGAACACTCCATTGAATTTGCATAGGATTCTAAGACCTTTACTCACACTGATGAAGGGGAAACATCAAAGAGCACAAGGTCGAAGAAAACACAGAAAATCAAGCAACTTAAAGAAGTGATTGCTCAACAGGAGGTATTAGAAAGGGTAATAAAGGAACGATACAAAACTTTGTCTGATAATTTCGCAGAAACAAATGCTGCATTTGAAAAGATGGCTCGTGAAAGTGTCAAGGACAAGAAGAGGAAAAAGAAAATCACCAAAGACTATAACAGTCTATGGTGGTTAGCAAAACTCCTTAAGAGGAAGATTAGAAAATTGAAGCAAAAACAAAAGTCACACCCAGATCTGCAAGTGCTATCTCAGGTCGTTGTGAATATGCAAGGGGATAAAGTAGAGACACACTGAGTTTTTGATAGAACCACAGTTTTGGAGGTGAAAGTTCATTTGGGTCAAAGCAAAGCTTTCACCAGCGCAAAGGGAAAATTTACAACTAGTTAGCTGGTGAAAGGCAGCGCTTTCACCAGCTAACTAGCGAATCATATGGCGAGTTAGCTGGTGAAAGCACAAAAATAATTTTTGAAATCTAAGGATGGAGCAGGGCGTTTTTCACAGGATTCAAAGAGGTTCCAGAGCATTAAAGGATTAACAACTTGTCAAAAAATACTCTGCATCAGAGATTCGTGGGAGTTTTGAAAACCACATGCTAAACTGATCTCCTAAAGTGTCGACTATGAGTAACTAAAGAAATCCAACTGCCAAGACAGGTGCTTTTGCCATGTTTCATAACACAACAGATTCCAGAAGCTGAAGAGCACAGATGTCAAATTTTGAGATGGAAGACAATTCGAATGCTAGTCTAGCCACTAGTCTTTGTTATTGATTTGCTTAATTAATTTGATTTGCTATTTTTAGATACAAATCCAAGTTTTTAGGATCTTAAAAACTGATTGTAAAAGGCTATAAATGTCTATCTTTTCTAAGAGACAGGGGTTCAAACTAGGAATATTTTGTGTGCTACTGTATAGACTCTTATTTACAGAATAAAATTACAGTCTCCTTTCGTTTTCAATATCAGAAATATCCATGTTTCCCTTTCTGTACTATATTTCAGTTTATCTTAGCTTATGAAGATTGTTATCTCTTTATTGAGCTCATAGACTTGAAGTGGAGTATTTCTTTCTATCTTGCATTAAGCCCTACATTCAGTTGTATTTGAAAATCAAGATTAGTGTTCTTCATCCTCTCCTTTCAAATTACTTGATCTGGTTATTGTTTCCTGAAAGCACTGTTTCTTTAGATGTGTGATGAGTTGTCTATTACATTGATCATTAAAGACCCCATTGTTCCAAGCATACCTACACATTATTTTTAAGTTACCAAGCATCCTTAGTCTACAACCCTAAGGAGTTTCTTGGAGTGATAACACTTGGAACACATTATCTTTCAAGAGATATATATACAAGATATGTACAGAGACGATGCAAACAAGATATGTACAAGAAAAGTATTGTTACCTTTAGAAGAAGAAGTCTCTTTCATCCTGCTTAGTCTTCTTTGTAGGTTCCTTTTCTTCGGCAACTGATGCTTCGTGTTTCTCCTTCCTTTTCTTTAGCTCGAGACAATGATTCTAGTAGTGACCATACTTTCAACAGTTTAAACATTGTATTTCTTAAATATCTTTCTCTTGATTTGGATTCCTCCTTGAACCAAGCTTCCTTTTGTTCCTGAAATTCTTGAATCTTGTTGTGAAGGCTTGATCATCGTACTTATTTTGGGGTTTCTCTTTTGCACTGATCTTGGATTCTTCTTGAGCACAGCAAGTCCAGAGTTCTTCAAATGTAGGATACTCCTTCCTTGTGTTCATGCTTGCAAAAAATGCATCCCATGTCTTGGGAAGACCATTGAGTACTATGTTTACCAATTCCTTCTCTAAGGTGATCTCTTCAATAGCTTGTAGTTGATATCTTAACTGGGATATCCTCACAAAGTATGATGTTATTCTATCATCATCATTCGTCTTCATGTCATGGAGCTCATTCTTCAAACTCGTGACTTGTCCAATGTTTTTGACTGAGAAGACATTTGTTAGGGAATCGTACATCTTCTTCGATGAGTCAAGATGAGAGATGTAGGGTATCAAGTGGTATTTTACAGAGTCCACTATGATACTCATGGAATTGATGTCACCATCTTTGAACTTCTCCATAACTGCAACGTTCTATGGTTCTTTCTTCAAACACCGGTTCCACGATCTTTCCTTTCACGATATCAAGCACTTTATTATTGGCAAGGATGAGGTCAATCCTTGTCTTCCACGCTCTGAAATTAAAAGCTCCATCTAACTTATTTTCTAACTTCATAGAGTAATTCATGGCTTCTTTGACTTGGTCAACCCTATATTTGACCAAAAACTCAAACTTGACGTCTTGGCTTGATGAGAGTACCAGGAGATGCACTAGGCTAGGGCGCATTGATCTATCCAGAAATTAGGTCAATCTCTTCACTTAAGGTGCATCAACGAGAGGATTAGGGTTTCTACAACTGCACCTGCTAGTAACCCTAGATGTAGTGCTATGGTGACTGCTCCTGTTAGAAACCCTAGCGACAGTTCTTCAACGAGCTTAATATCCTTACGGCTATGTTTCCTTCCAACAGTTAGACTGAATGAAGGAGGTGTGGGCCCATAACCTGTTAGAATATGAATGAATGTGCTCGTTTTACCATTGACAATATCGTTATTGTCACCCAACCATAGGCCTAAGCCACCCTCTGAGCACCTTAACCTTGATAGAGAATCACTCTGGAAGCAAACCCTAGGCTAGATAGCCAAACAAAGAAAGGGTAGTGCACCAACAAGAGTTGATCAAATAGTCTGAACCCTAACCAAGAGATATTCCAAGCCAAACGTGATTTTCTAGCTGCAACAGTTGTAATGGTAGCTCTCCTTCAAACCTGCGCACAAAATTGGGCACTGCAGTGCACACAAGTGTTGCTCTGCAATTCTAAGACTGCCTGCCAGAATGAAGACTAGCCTCTTGTATTTACAATAATTCTGGCTAACTGTCTGGGCTGACTTCTCATTCTGGGTATTTGTTTGTTTAGTGTATTTTATTTCTTCTGGTCGACTTCTTCTCTTGGAGGCTAATAACTTAATACAAGTTATCTTCTTGAGCCGACATGTCTTCTAGGGTTATTAGCCAACTCATTAGGGTTTCTTCTTGCTTCCCGGAATATTCTATTCTCATCATGTTTACATGTGGAGGTAAATACCTCCCGCAACTACCATAATATCAACAGTTGCAAGGCAGCGAGTGCATGAGGAAGGAGGATAGGGTAAAGGGATAACACTTAACCACCAAACACGTGCACACCTACTGTAGCACAAGCATCAAAATCAGCTACAGTGAAACCCTCAACAATTGGAAAACTGGGCCGCAACTGACCATTCATAACTCCATGGCCCACACAATGTAATGCCCAATCCCAACAAACAACCTATGATATGTACATAGGAGAAGAACAATCTAGAAGCCCTTCACAAGTGAAGCTCTCTTGATGTCTTCTGTAGAAAGACAGGGGTCCAAAAAATCACAGCTGGGACAAGCCACAAATGAACAAGCCATGTTGGCCGACATCCTTAATTGATCCTGATTGGATCATTATATAATTTTTCATCTATCTTGGCACTTTCTGGGTGCAAAAATTGGAGTAATTGGCTTGCGGTGCCCATTTTAGCAATAGGTCCCAATGTAGACATTTGGAGTATTGGCCCTTCCAAAGCCATTTTGAGGCATCAAATGGTATTTTTGGGGGTCAAAAATTTGTGAGCATAGCGCAAGCATAGCTCGCAATCCCTCGAAATTATTCTAAATATTGAGACCTTTCCAATGGTGTGAAAATCACCTCAATCGAAGCTCGTATGCATAAGTTGTGCCTCCTACAAGTTGACCTACCTTGTTCACCACCATGGTACCAAGTGGATGCTACATCCACCCCATTACTCACACATGTAGGGCTAGTTATGTGTGGAATTTCAAGAAAATTCTAGAAGATCCAAAACCTAACACTAATTAAGGGTTGAGACATGCAAAAACCTTAACCCTAGACAACTATTACGCTATGTTAAATATTGGGTCGCTAGGAAGAGAAGGGTTCTATTCTTTAACATTGTACTTGTTCGATAGTTGAACAAAGCATCTAGGAGTGGGATTTGAGAGCATAAAAGAAGAAGAAGAAGATTTTGTAGAAACCATTCAAGTCATAGTGTCAAAGGAAACTCCATAGCAAGTGCCTCTTTCTTTGTATTTGCATTTTCATAACTAGAGAAAATAAAGCAAAGCACATGCCTCACCTTCTAGTTGGGCTTTCTCCTGTATTGGGTTTCTTAGGATAAATTTTGTGTTTATTTATATGGATGGTGTGTTCATTTTCTTAGTCTTTCATTTTTTTATTTCAGTGATTTTCATAAATCTAAGCAATAACCTAGTGATAATAAATCTGAGATCTAAGGAAATAAATCTGCATGATAAAATATTTCAACATAATACAATATTTGTTGTGACGAACTATTCCAGTGGAATATCCAGTTTATAGATCATATTGATATCATGGTATTTTTCTTTGGGGTATTTGTGGAAAGTTGTGGGATCCAAGAATTGACTTAAGAAGGAATTCGCGGAACCCTAGCCATGGAAAATGAGTTTGTTCATAAAAATCCTCGGGATGCATCGGAAGAGGGATTTTTTAGGCTAGAAGATCAAATTGTTGATATCTCTCACAACATGGCCCTCCTCATGGCGGCTCTAGCAAACAAATTCATACCTTTCAAGGAGGTTGGTGGCTCCAACTCAAAAGTTGGATCTCATGAGAAACCAAGAGATAATGAAGACGCAAAAAATGAGTTGAGAAAATATCCCAAGAAAGAGAAACCGAGTTCCAATGCCATCACTCTATATAACCTTTGTTTAAAATGGAAGAGAGAAAGTGGACATCAAACCCTATCAAGGTGAGATCGATATTGTTAAGTTGAATCATTGGTTGCAACAATTATAAGTGTATTTCAATGGCCATAATATAGATGAAGAGAATAAAATTTCATTTCTCCAATTGAAACTAGAGGGCCATGCACTAAACTAGTGGGAAATCCACACAAAGATACTTAGGTTAGAGGGAAATCCACCAGTAACTAAGTGGGAGGATTTTAAAACTCTCATCAAGTCCTAGTTCTGCCCTATTTGGTATGTAGAGGACCAATGGATTAGTTGGAATCACTTCAGGGAGAGGCAAGGGAAGAGTGTGCAAGAGTACACCATTGAATTGAGGAAGATGGTAATCATGTTGGGTATCTTTCCCAAGAACCCAGATGTACTCCTCGAGTATCTGAGGGGTCTACACAGTCATTTGTGAAAGCAAGTGATGCTCTTCAAACCCTGGACCGTTGATGACGTCTATGTGGAAGCACATTATCTGGAGAACACAAGCCATGAGAAAGGAAAACCAAGTGGTTTTAAATAGAAAAACCACCAAGATGCTTCCAATGAGGAGAAGAAAAAGTGGAAAGGAAAAGACAAGAAGACAAAAACCACTATCCATCAGTGCAAGGATCCAAACAACCACTGCAAGCATTGCAATATCAATGTTCAGACTAAAGATAAGTGTTGGAAGTTACATCCAGAGTTGAATCTAGAGAACCGTAAGAAGGATTACAAAAAGAAGAACCTACTAGGCAAGGATTCGAGCAACCACGTAGAGAGTATCTTGGATATGGATGAGAAGATTGTCTACACTTTAATGCAAAAAGAGGTGAATTTGAGTAGCTTTCATCACAAGGAAGAGAAGGAGATGACAAAACTCTTCCATATCAAGATCTAGTTCTAAAATACCAAGGTAGATACTCTATTCAATTTTGGCTCATAGGTCAATCTCATAGCAGATACACTGGTAAGAAAGCTTGGGTTTGAGGTTCATGATCATCCGAGCCCATACCCATTGTGATGGTTGGATAAGGATGAAGAGATCAAAGCCATTAAATAGTGCAAGATGAAGTTTACTATAAGTGCAGATTTTATTGATAAAGTGGAATTAGATGTAGTACCCCTTGATGTGTGTGGTGTAGTTTTTGGAAGGCCCTACATGTATATAATGGATGTGATCTTCATGCAGATAGCAAACCAATACTACTTGATCAAGGATGGGAAGTATTATATCATCAATGTGCACAAAGGTAAATCAAAGATCTCTTTGGTAAGTGTCAATCAAGCCAAAAGGTCGATCAGTTCTAGTAAGAAGTATGAATTTATTTTCTTAAAAAATAATTAACCAGGGAAGGAGTTGGTAAGGGTAAAGGAATCCCTGGAGGGATGTACCAAAATAAAAACAACAGTTGGAGAATTTGTTGTAGGTGTATAAAGGAGTGTTCTAAGAGCCTAAAGGGTTACCTCCTAAGAGGGAAGTGGAGCACAAGATACAGTTGTTTCATGACTCTCCATTACCAAATATTTGGTTGTATAGACAATATGTTCTGGGAAGACGAAGTGAAGAAATAGTGGCAAAAATTGTTGGAGTAGGGCATAATTCGACCAAGAACCTCACATTGTGGGTCACCTATCATCATAACACCCAAGAAGGATGGACTTCAAATGTGTATCAATTGTAGATCTTTAAACAAGATCACACTCAAAATCGATACCCTTTGCACATGATCAAATGATTTTTTAGACCAACTTCATCATGCCAAGTACTTTGCCAAGTTGGATCTCAAATTGGGATACCACTAGGTACACATTAAATAAATACACATGAAAGACCACCTTCAAGACAATGCAAGGTCTGTATGAATGTTTGGTCATACCTTTTGGTTTATGTAATGCACCAACTACATTTATGGAATTGATGAATGATGTATTGCATCTCTATTTAAATTCATTTGTAATAGTGTATTTGGATGACATATTGGTTTATAGATCTACCTAGAAAGAGCACATCTCACATCTCATGCAAATGCTAGAAACTCGAAAAAAGCACCGACTGCTAGCTAGCCTCAAGAAATGTGAGTTTTCTCAACAGTCAATGGTGTGTTTTGGGTATGTAATTCATGGAGGGAAACTCAAGATAGATCCCGCAAAGATGGAGGCCATTATCAAGTGACCAATTTTTACTAATTTCATTTAAGTTAGGAGCTCTGTTGCGGCAGCGTAGTACCTACGCAAATTCATATCATCATTTTCAGCGATAGTTGTGCCACTCCATACCATAATAACCAGTGATAAAAGTTTCCACTGGGGAAAGAATCAACATAAATATTTCAACAAGCTTAAATGAAAGATCAATCAAGCACCATTTCTCGCATTGCCTAACTTGCATAATCCTTTCAAAGTGGAGACATATGCAAGTGGATATGTTATGGGAGTGGTCTTGATGCAAGAAGGTAAGTCAATATGTTATTATTCAGAAATGTTTCATGGGTGAGTCTTTAACTAACCTACATATGATAAGGAACTCTATGCCTTGGTTCAAGCTATTAAGAAATGGAAACATTATCTAATGGCCAAAGATACCATTATCCACACTGAGAACCAACCATTACAGTATTTGCAAGCCCAAAGTAAGCTACAACAAACTAGACATTACAAATAGATGGGGTTTTTACAACAATTTCATTTAATCATTAAATATAAGAATGTCAACACTAATAAGTCGGTAGACATACTTTCAAGGCCACCCACTTCCAAGATTATAGCTTTGAGAACTCTTATGCACATGGAGCCTTTCACACATGATGCATACAAAGAGGCATACACAAAAGATGATGACTTTAAAGAGGCGTTTCAGTCGCTACATGGCCAATTTCATGTAGAAGAAGGTGATGGTAAAGCTAATTATCATCTCTAAATAGGTTGCTCTACAAGATAGACAAGCTCCAAGTTCCTAAAGGTGAATGATTGCAGCTTATTAAAAAGGCTCACACCTCCAAGGATGTAGGACATTTTGGTGTTGGGAAAACAATTGCCAACTTACAAAGGTATGTGTATTGGCTTAGAATGCAAGATGTAGTTAGGTGTATTAGATGATGCATGTTTTTTTGTACTAGCAAGCCCAGTAATAGAAATCGAGGTCTATACCATCCCTTACTTATACCCTCTCGATCTTAAGAAAGCATTTCCTTGGATTTTGTCGATGGTTTGCCAACAACCAAGAAGGGACATGACTACCACTGTTTGTGGTAGTTGATAGATTCATCTTAGACAAGAACACCATATTTCTTAGTGCCTTTTGGACTACACTTTGGGAAAATATGGACACCAAGTTGAAGAGATTTACAACATTTCATCCACAGAAAAATATGAAAACACAAGTAGTCAACAAGACTTTGGTGCAGTTTTTGAGGGGTTACAATTAGAAACATATGAAGACCTAGGATGAAAATATGATCTACATTCAACACTCTTATAACAGAGCAGCCCATACTTCTACTGATAAGTCACCTTTTGAAACTTGCTTTGAGTATTTTCGCTTTCATCAGTGGATGTTGTCTATGGACGACAACAAGGAGTGAGAAAAGACATCACGAGAGAAGCCTTGAAATAAGAGAAATTTGTTGAAAAGATTAGACATCAATTTACAAGTATAGTAGACATTGAAGAAATCACAAGAAAAGTACAAGACCAGACATGATCAACACAAAATTGACAAAACATTCAAGGTGGGAAACAAAATATGATGGCAGTTTAACAAAGAAAGATTACAAGGTCGTGGAAAGAATACCAAGATTAAGCGGTACAGTCCTTTTGAGGTATGGAGAAAGTGGATGATAATGCCTACAGATTCAATCTGCCCTCATATATGTGCAGTTAATTAGTAGTGAATGTGGAGAATCTAAAACACTATGAGCCTTCCATGTTGGATCAGGAAACTGAGGAGCGGGTCTTCCCTATGAAAGAGGACTTAGCACCAAAAAATCAGGTAGAGTTAGCAAAAGATACAATTTTGCAGAAGAAATCCAGAACTACTAGACAAGGACAACGTGACCTTTGGTAGATTGGATTGAAAGCAAAACTTCCAGGGAAGGAAAAATGGTACTCCAAGGAGAAGGTAGAGGAAAATTTTCCTCACTTCATTCAATAAAATATTTTGGGGACCAAAATCCTCCCAACATGGGGAGGTATGATCTAAATTAGATCGTTATATAATTTGTCATATCTCTTGGCACTTTCTAGGTGGAAAAATTGAAGGAATTGGCTTGTAGGGCCCATTTTAGCAACAGGTCCT
>ML786876.1:705123-723340 GCA_009831015.1 Picea engelmannii | reverse complement strand
TGCATGATAAAATATTTCAACATAATACAATATTTGTTGTGACGAACTATTCCAGTGGAATATCCAGTTTATAGATCATATTGATATCATGGTATTTTTCTTTGGGGTATTTGTGGAAAGTTGTGGGATCCAAGAATTGACTTAAGAAGGAATTCGCGGAACCCTAGCCATGGAAAATGAGTTTGTTCATAAAAATCCTCGGGATGCATCGGAAGAGGGATTTTTTAGGCTAGAAGATCAAATTGTTGATATCTCTCACAACATGGCCCTCCTCATGGCGGCTCTAGCAAACAAATTCATACCTTTCAAGGAGGTTGGTGGCTCCAACTCAAAAGTTGGATCTCATGAGAAACCAAGAGATAATGAAGAC
Source organism: Picea engelmannii (assembly GCA_009831015.1). Classification (NCBI taxonomy): domain Eukaryota; kingdom Viridiplantae; phylum Streptophyta; class Pinopsida; order Pinales; family Pinaceae; genus Picea; species Picea engelmannii. Next base: position 722,970 of record ML786876.1, on the reverse strand, counting down.
GCAAAAAATGAGTTGAGAAAATATCCCAAGAAAGAGAAACCGAGTTCCAATGCCATCACTCTATATAACCTTTGTTTAAAATGGAAGAGAGAAAGTGGACATCAAACCCTATCAAGGTGAGATCGATATTGTTAAGTTGAATCATTGGTTGCAACAATTATAAGTGTATTTCAATGGCCATAATATAGATGAAGAGAATAAAATTTCATTTCTCCAATTGAAACTAGAGGGCCATGCACTAAACTAGTGGGAAATCCACACAAAGATACTTAGGTTAGAGGGAAATCCACCAGTAACTAAGTGGGAGGATTTTAAAACTCTCATCAAGTCCTAGTTCTGCCCTATTTGGTATGTAGAGGACCAATGGATTAGTTGGAATCACTTCAGGGAGAGGCAAGGGAAGAGTGTGCAAGAGTACACCATTGAATTGAGGAAGATGGTAATCATGTTGGGTATCTTTCCCAAGAACCCAGATGTACTCCTCGAGTATCTGAGGGGTCTACACAGTCATTTGTGAAAGCAAGTGATGCTCTTCAAACCCTGGACCGTTGATGACGTCTATGTGGAAGCACATTATCTGGAGAACACAAGCCATGAGAAAGGAAAACCAAGTGGTTTTAAATAGAAAAACCACCAAGATGCTTCCAATGAGGAGAAGAAAAAGTGGAAAGGAAAAGACAAGAAGACAAAAACCACTATCCATCAGTGCAAGGATCCAAACAACCACTGCAAGCATTGCAATATCAATGTTCAGACTAAAGATAAGTGTTGGAAGTTACATCCAGAGTTGAATCTAGAGAACCGTAAGAAGGATTACAAAAAGAAGAACCTACTAGGCAAGGATTCGAGCAACCACGTAGAGAGTATCTTGGATATGGATGAGAAGATTGTCTACACTTTAATGCAAAAAGAGGTGAATTTGAGTAGCTTTCATCACAAGGAAGAGAAGGAGATGACAAAACTCTTCCATATCAAGATCTAGTTCTAAAATACCAAGGTAGATACTCTATTCAATTTTGGCTCATAGGTCAATCTCATAGCAGATACACTGGTAAGAAAGCTTGGGTTTGAGGTTCATGATCATCCGAGCCCATACCCATTGTGATGGTTGGATAAGGATGAAGAGATCAAAGCCATTAAATAGTGCAAGATGAAGTTTACTATAAGTGCAGATTTTATTGATAAAGTGGAATTAGATGTAGTACCCCTTGATGTGTGTGGTGTAGTTTTTGGAAGGCCCTACATGTATATAATGGATGTGATCTTCATGCAGATAGCAAACCAATACTACTTGATCAAGGATGGGAAGTATTATATCATCAATGTGCACAAAGGTAAATCAAAGATCTCTTTGGTAAGTGTCAATCAAGCCAAAAGGTCGATCAGTTCTAGTAAGAAGTATGAATTTATTTTCTTAAAAAATAATTAACCAGGGAAGGAGTTGGTAAGGGTAAAGGAATCCCTGGAGGGATGTACCAAAATAAAAACAACAGTTGGAGAATTTGTTGTAGGTGTATAAAGGAGTGTTCTAAGAGCCTAAAGGGTTACCTCCTAAGAGGGAAGTGGAGCACAAGATACAGTTGTTTCATGACTCTCCATTACCAAATATTTGGTTGTATAGACAATATGTTCTGGGAAGACGAAGTGAAGAAATAGTGGCAAAAATTGTTGGAGTAGGGCATAATTCGACCAAGAACCTCACATTGTGGGTCACCTATCATCATAACACCCAAGAAGGATGGACTTCAAATGTGTATCAATTGTAGATCTTTAAACAAGATCACACTCAAAATCGATACCCTTTGCACATGATCAAATGATTTTTTAGACCAACTTCATCATGCCAAGTACTTTGCCAAGTTGGATCTCAAATTGGGATACCACTAGGTACACATTAAATAAATACACATGAAAGACCACCTTCAAGACAATGCAAGGTCTGTATGAATGTTTGGTCATACCTTTTGGTTTATGTAATGCACCAACTACATTTATGGAATTGATGAATGATGTATTGCATCTCTATTTAAATTCATTTGTAATAGTGTATTTGGATGACATATTGGTTTATAGATCTACCTAGAAAGAGCACATCTCACATCTCATGCAAATGCTAGAAACTCGAAAAAAGCACCGACTGCTAGCTAGCCTCAAGAAATGTGAGTTTTCTCAACAGTCAATGGTGTGTTTTGGGTATGTAATTCATGGAGGGAAACTCAAGATAGATCCCGCAAAGATGGAGGCCATTATCAAGTGACCAATTTTTACTAATTTCATTTAAGTTAGGAGCTCTGTTGCGGCAGCGTAGTACCTACGCAAATTCATATCATCATTTTCAGCGATAGTTGTGCCACTCCATACCATAATAACCAGTGATAAAAGTTTCCACTGGGGAAAGAATCAACATAAATATTTCAACAAGCTTAAATGAAAGATCAATCAAGCACCATTTCTCGCATTGCCTAACTTGCATAATCCTTTCAAAGTGGAGACATATGCAAGTGGATATGTTATGGGAGTGGTCTTGATGCAAGAAGGTAAGTCAATATGTTATTATTCAGAAATGTTTCATGGGTGAGTCTTTAACTAACCTACATATGATAAGGAACTCTATGCCTTGGTTCAAGCTATTAAGAAATGGAAACATTATCTAATGGCCAAAGATACCATTATCCACACTGAGAACCAACCATTACAGTATTTGCAAGCCCAAAGTAAGCTACAACAAACTAGACATTACAAATAGATGGGGTTTTTACAACAATTTCATTTAATCATTAAATATAAGAATGTCAACACTAATAAGTCGGTAGACATACTTTCAAGGCCACCCACTTCCAAGATTATAGCTTTGAGAACTCTTATGCACATGGAGCCTTTCACACATGATGCATACAAAGAGGCATACACAAAAGATGATGACTTTAAAGAGGCGTTTCAGTCGCTACATGGCCAATTTCATGTAGAAGAAGGTGATGGTAAAGCTAATTATCATCTCTAAATAGGTTGCTCTACAAGATAGACAAGCTCCAAGTTCCTAAAGGTGAATGATTGCAGCTTATTAAAAAGGCTCACACCTCCAAGGATGTAGGACATTTTGGTGTTGGGAAAACAATTGCCAACTTACAAAGGTATGTGTATTGGCTTAGAATGCAAGATGTAGTTAGGTGTATTAGATGATGCATGTTTTTTTGTACTAGCAAGCCCAGTAATAGAAATCGAGGTCTATACCATCCCTTACTTATACCCTCTCGATCTTAAGAAAGCATTTCCTTGGATTTTGTCGATGGTTTGCCAACAACCAAGAAGGGACATGACTACCACTGTTTGTGGTAGTTGATAGATTCATCTTAGACAAGAACACCATATTTCTTAGTGCCTTTTGGACTACACTTTGGGAAAATATGGACACCAAGTTGAAGAGATTTACAACATTTCATCCACAGAAAAATATGAAAACACAAGTAGTCAACAAGACTTTGGTGCAGTTTTTGAGGGGTTACAATTAGAAACATATGAAGACCTAGGATGAAAATATGATCTACATTCAACACTCTTATAACAGAGCAGCCCATACTTCTACTGATAAGTCACCTTTTGAAACTTGCTTTGAGTATTTTCGCTTTCATCAGTGGATGTTGTCTATGGACGACAACAAGGAGTGAGAAAAGACATCACGAGAGAAGCCTTGAAATAAGAGAAATTTGTTGAAAAGATTAGACATCAATTTACAAGTATAGTAGACATTGAAGAAATCACAAGAAAAGTACAAGACCAGACATGATCAACACAAAATTGACAAAACATTCAAGGTGGGAAACAAAATATGATGGCAGTTTAACAAAGAAAGATTACAAGGTCGTGGAAAGAATACCAAGATTAAGCGGTACAGTCCTTTTGAGGTATGGAGAAAGTGGATGATAATGCCTACAGATTCAATCTGCCCTCATATATGTGCAGTTAATTAGTAGTGAATGTGGAGAATCTAAAACACTATGAGCCTTCCATGTTGGATCAGGAAACTGAGGAGCGGGTCTTCCCTATGAAAGAGGACTTAGCACCAAAAAATCAGGTAGAGTTAGCAAAAGATACAATTTTGCAGAAGAAATCCAGAACTACTAGACAAGGACAACGTGACCTTTGGTAGATTGGATTGAAAGCAAAACTTCCAGGGAAGGAAAAATGGTACTCCAAGGAGAAGGTAGAGGAAAATTTTCCTCACTTCATTCAATAAAATATTTTGGGGACCAAAATCCTCCCAACATGGGGAGGTATGATCTAAATTAGATCGTTATATAATTTGTCATATCTCTTGGCACTTTCTAGGTGGAAAAATTGAAGGAATTGGCTTGTAGGGCCCATTTTAGCAACAGGTCCTGGTTTGGAAATTTGGGGTTTGGAACCTTCTAGATCCATTTTGAGGCATCAAACATCATTTTTTGGGGTCAAAACTTTACAAACATAGCTCCCAATCCCCCGACACTGTTCTACACACAGACCTTTCCAATGGTGCAAAAATCACTTCAATCGAAACTCATCTGCAGAAGTTATGCCTCCCACAAGTTGATTTACCTTGTTGACCACCATGGTATCGAGTCGATATCATGTCAATCCCATTACTCACACATGTGGGGCTAGCCACATGTGGAATTTCAAGAAGATTCTAGAAAGTCCAAAACCTAACACTAATTGAGGGTTGAGACATGCAAAAACCTAACACTAATTGAGGGTTGAGACATGCAAAAACCTAACCCTAGATGACTATTGGGGTATGTTAAATACTGGCCCGCTAGAGGAAGGGATTCCATTCTTTAGTATTGTACTTGTTCCATATTTGAACAGAGCATCTAGGAGTGGGGTTTGAGAGCATAGAGGAAGAAGATTTTGTAGTAGCCATTCAAGCCATAGTGTCAAAGACAACTCCATAGCAAGTGCCTCTTTTTTAGTATTTGCATTTCCATAACTACAGTGAAGAGAGCAGAGCACATGCCTCATCTTCTGGTTGGGTTTTCTCCCGTACTAGGTTTCCCAGGATACATCTTACATTCATTTGTGTGGATGGTGTGTTCATTTGCTTAGTCTTTCATTTTCATTTTTTAGTTATTTTCATAAATCTAAGCAATAACCTTGTGATAATAAATTTGAGATCTAAGGAAATAAATCATTAGCATTTTCTTCTCATCACATGAATATACCGAACAACACAGATGCACTACAATGGGGAGTGAGTCGTGGAAAATTTTAGGAGTTAAATTTCGTCCCCCAAAAATCAGATTTGTCAATTCCCATTTTTTCAAAAAACAAATCGCTCAAATTCTAGGATAAAATTATGTTACCTAAAAATTGCCAAAATTTTATAAAAACTAGATAAAATCCTTATAACTTTGAATATTTTTACAAAAATATTGCCAAACATTTTACACTTTGCATATTAAGGACTACTAAGATTCACAGTCATACTCATTAAATCCCTCCTCCCTCCTCCTTTGCTTTGGTGAAGGGGCGCTAAGGGCATTTACGTTCGAGGGGAAGGCGAGGGGAAGGCGTTAAAGAAAAGGTTGGGGTGTTGTTTCAGTTGGCGAATCATTATATATGCATTTATTTCATATTACGTCTATAACAACAAAGCGTGCCGAAATGTCTTCGAACATATTCGACTTCGATCAAAGGCCAAAATACCACGAAAGGAAGAATTCTGTAAATCTTTGCCCACTTTGTGATTTCGCCCACCCTTTCTAGGCTGAGAATGCTCGGTCCCAACAGCCAGCCCACATATTATGAGCATAGAGCCCTCCCTATACTGGTAATGGTATTGGTGCGCGCGCGCCCCTATCATTATCAATATCCCCGGATGGCGCATGCATCGGGCGAGATAGGAGGAAATTCTACCTATAGGTAGGGATTGAACTAACTAGAAATGTAGCTAGAGAGAGAGGTGGAGTGCACTAGACTAATAACAGGCAGGGTGCCTATCTATCGCTCTATTAGTTACGAGTAAGTACGCACACTGCTAGATTTCTCTGGGGCTTCACTACACCCATAACGACCGGGGGCTTACCTTATTCATTCCAAATAATTCCCCGGCAATGAACCTTACTAATCCTTTATAATTACTTAACGCTTCCTAGAGCTCTACCACCATCCATGGCTTTTAAAAATTAAAAATTTCCATGGTTCCTGTTTGTAGATAGGTTTCATTAGATCTTGATTCTGTCATTGCGCAACGAAATTAGGGATATTTTCCAGTAAAGCTTCTTGTGCTCTCTTAATCACAAATCTTCAAAACATCTACTAGCCTCTGGATTATTCTTTCCTGATCTTGAGTTTCTTTCCCTTTCGAGAGGGTCAAATTGAATATTCTATTGCTCTTCTTAAAAGAGTTGATCTATGGGAAAAGGATGTAGTTGTATCCCTCTTTCAACCAAATTAATCTTGACTTTTGCTTCCTATAAGCTCCTTCAAAAATTAACCTTGGTTGGGGGTCCTGCAGTTGCGCTTCTAAAACATCTTAGTCTACAAAAATCCTCCCAAATGTCCCTTTATTCTCCCACACTACCACCCTTTATGACATTCATGGACAACCTCTCACTYGCATCTCCTCCCCTCCCTCCTTATGCCACCTTTTCTTTGAGCGGGACATCAGGAGAGCAGTGAGAGCTATGAGTACCAATAGAGCAGTGGAGGAGGAAGGGTTTCAAGCTGAATTCCTTAAACATGGTGTCGAGTCTCTTCAATCCTATATTTCTGAGGAAGGGTTTCAAGCTGAATTCCTTAAACATGGTGTCGAGTCTCTTCAATCCTATATTTCTGGTTTATTTAACCATGTGATCTGTCCAAGCTCCCCCTCCCCTCCTAGACAAGACACATTATTCATCCAATCCACAAATCGAGGAGTATTTTCGATCCAAACAACTACCAGACTATCATGGTGGGTCACACATACTCCTAACTTTACGCTACAATCTTACACTGGTGGCTCCCTAGGAGCTGGAGAGTCAACATCTCAGGGATAGAGGACAAACAAGTTTCCACCCAGATTACCAAACGATTTATCACATCTTCATGCTACAAGCCATTATTGAGGCTCGTCATTGCTATTCGAAGGTTTACAATTATATGTCACACGGTTCAAGTTCGAATTCGGGATTGACAACGATCAAGTTCAATTTGAATTCGAATTTTTTGATAAGGTTCGAACGAGGTTTGCCATTAAGTTGAACTATATAGATTTTTCAATATATATATATATATATATATATATATATATATATATATATTGGTGTTGTCTAGTTGTTCTACGAAATGGCTTTTATCACCGGAATTCGGCGAAATAAATTTACACAAATAACTATATTTTGTTGTTCAAAATCCATTTTTGAATGCAGAAATGGATTCAGCATTCTAAAAAACCCCTAGGGCACTCAGATTATACAGAAATAATCACTCAAATCTATGAATCTAACAATTTCTCACCGGATTTCGGGCAAATGTCCTCGGAAAAAATCATCATTTCGTAGAACGTTTAGCCTACGGCATTTGTATTTAATTATATAACTTGCATAAATTCATTTTTAAATAATATAATTCAACTCGTAAATAATAAAAATAAGGAATTTGAACTATATATAACATGATATTGTAAAATTATATATATGCATACATATAATTAAAAGTTTTAAAACTTTATAAATTTACACTATATCTGGTGGTGAGATGGGCGGACCTATCATATAGGTCGAGTTGTGTCGAGTGCTTCGTATGGTCGAGCACCCGTGATCATCATTGTGTTGAGTGCTCCATATGGTCGAGCGCCCGTGGTCATCATTGTGTCAAGTGCTCTGTTTGGTCGAGAGCATAAATGGATTGGTCCAGCGCCCGTGGTTGAGGAAAGAATAGGCGTAAAAGGAAATAGTCTTCTCACAAAATGACTAGGCGTGAACAAAAACAACACGGATTTCAGGTGGGGCAAGCTTCCTTACTTCCCATTCACTAATTGATGCATAACAACCCTGACCCCTGGTCAAATTGAAACAATCAAGCGTTCTCCTTGACCCAATGGAGAAAGGCGCTCGAACCAAACACGACATGGAGTGGGTAAGCAACCCTTCCCAAAACCGAACATAGCAAAGCGAACTTGAATCAAATCTTAGTCGAACCTAAGTCGAATTTGAACATTTTGTTCAAGTTCGATGAACCTTGTAACTTAGGTTTACATATGCTTTATAGACTTCCGGAAGGCATTTGACATAGTTCAGAGGGAGGCATTATTCAAGAGGCTCCACGACAATGACATATCTGAGACCCTCCTAACAACCATCATGATGGTGTATGAATCAGTTTTGGGACACCTCGGGATGGCACACAACCTTTTTGACTTCATCCAAAGTACCATCAGGGTAAAATAGGTGTGCCCCCTCTCGCCAACCCTCTTCGGGATCTAATTGATGAGTCAAAGTCCTTCCTCCATGAGCACATCCAGGAGGGGGATGGTTATCTTCTACATCAAGCATCGATTTCCCTATTCCCATTCGCCGACAACTTGGTCTTGTTGGCCTTTACTCCTAAGGGCTTGCAGAGATAGAATGGCACACTACTAGCTTTTGTGACCTTTGACAGTTGACAGTCAACGTAAGTAAAACCAAGGTTTTGATCTTCAATGCTTCAAAGAGCTCTCTTACGAAATTACATTTCTACTACCGAGGGCTAGAGATTGAGATCACCACAGCTTACACTTACCTGGGAGTATTGTTCATAGGGCCTTGTATTGGTATGTGACAGGCCCTCCAACCTCGACTCATTAAAGGGTATGATTCTCTGGCCCTCATCAAGAAACAGTGCTTCTTGGGTCAGTTTTAAGACATCTCGTCCAAACTCTACCTCATGGAGGCGATTATCAAACCCACATTTCTCTATGGCTCTGAGATCTAGGGGCCAAGCTTGTAGAGACAGATTGGGCCAAGATGGACAGTCCAAATATTGCTTCTCGGGTGCATCATATGTTGCAAGTGGACAGTTCTGCAGTTCATTATTCAAGTAGAGTTCAGTGTCCACCCATTCTGCCTCGAGGTCATTTTTCGCTTGGACTCTTTCCTTTATAGAGTTAGGTCTTTCAAATACTTTTCCACCAGGAGAGAGCAATACCCCTACCTCGCACTTTGCTCCTCAGAGCCTCTCGCTTCAAATCCCCCCTCTGGTTGTGCACAAGGTTGGTTCTCAAAGGCGTATTGACTTCTCCAGTCGATGACTATCTCCCCAAAGTGCCTTCCCCCGTTCAGTTTCTCCCTTGATGCACCAAGCCATCTCTTGTCTACTAGACATGTACTGAATCAAGCTATCAAAGAGGACATCTACAGATTGTACATTTAGGTCACTTGGACCTCACCTTCGACGAGCCTAAGCTCAAAGATGTCCTTCTACCTAGAGCACTTTCTGGAGCTACAGGATAGCATCATCGTCAAACCCCCAAAAACGCGCAGGCATTGGATGTACTCACTTAGGATCCCTTTAGGACAACTCTGGGTCGATTCTCATCGACTATGGATTGAAACGGACCACCATATACCATAGTCTGATAAGATTTGTCAAATGTGCACCTGCAAGAACCGAAGACAAAGTTGCACCTCATTTTTAGGTGCCCCCAACACTATGATATCAAAGGACGCTAATACTACCTCTATAGGAACCGAAGGGGGCTCCCTCTCTACTTTTTTCCGTTACCAGGACTAGAGATGCCAAGCCTCTTCATCAAGTAGATTTTCGGCCATAGATTATTGTTCTTGCATGTCATGCCTCACCTTGGATGCCTCGGACGACCACCTCATACATTCATGTTGATCCATCAAATAGAAGCAACAAGTGGCGAGCAAAGTCCCATAGTCCACCAGACATCAGATTGGTGAGACCTCGTGTCTCTCCTCAGCCTCCCCCTCTGGGAGACCGACTGATATCATTGAGACTAGATTGGAGGTATTGAACCCTACATCAATACCTCCTAGATCCAAAGCAGTAGCCAGAGATCTATCCAAGCTTTCTTTCTTTCGACCTTGGATGCTAAGAGTATCCTCTTCTCCGACACCCCCCCCAAGATCATACAGTTGGACCCCCTGATGGTTCCAGATGACTCTGACAACGAGCCAGTGCCCAATTCGCCCCCCTCGCGCTCGACCATCGGACCTGAGAGATCTTGACATCATTAGCCTCATCGTCAGATCTCTCTCACTCTTTCTTGATAGACTCTTGAGTTGTCCACTTTTCAAGTCTTGTACAAACTCACTTAGTATTTTGTATCATCGTTCCTTTGTCACTGTCATATATATGTATTTTGAGGAAGTACCACTGCATGTTTCTTTCTTTATGTTATTTTCAGCATTCTCTAGGAGATGTGCTTGGACTCCCACTTTATATTCATACTTGTTGTATTCTACAATCCCATTGACCTACTTTTGTGGTCATTTGTTGGACATTAATAAAATTATCTTATCTTAAGCACTTAGTTTTTGTTTTACAAAGTTCACGGTAAAAGGTTCCCAAGTGTCTCTTTATCCCAAACCTTTAGATTTTTTTTAAAAGGTTAGTACCTATACAAGTGCAAACATGTGCCTACGGATGTAACCCTACCTACCATTCCTTTATTTTATCCCTAAAATCTGGATATGAAGATCTCTTCTTCTCCACCTTAAAACGAATATTGTTGGGGAAGAAATCTCATAAAATTCTCATCCAAACTACCCAGCAGACTGATATGGATCCTTCAAGAATACTAGAATCCAAACATATCCACTTCACTCCCACTATTCCAGGTAAATGATCCCTCTTTTGGAGCCATTTCCAAAAGCCTGTTGCTTTTCAGAAAACCCTGAAAACAGGAACCGGTCTGATTAGTGACCTTGGAACAATGTTCCAATCATTTCCCACCACCCTTCTACATCCTAGAAAAAGGATACAAACTATCAGAACATTCTTGTTTAATTCGCACGGTTAAGGGGCATGGTTATATACTATTCTAAAAGTATCCTCTTAAACTCTAGCATAAATACTTACCCAGACAGGACCAACTTGCTTGTTGGACATTTCAAGATTCTCTAGATTCCAAAGGACTGCCAGTCCTTGAGCTAGTCCCTCGGCTTCTGTAGCTATAATCCATGCTTCCTCCAAAAGGTGATCTTTTAACTTTAGTATTTTGACATCAGACTACTTAGATTCCTGCAATAGAACCGTGTTTGGTTGCAGATGAACTCAAATTTCAATTTGTAGTTTTAAAATTAGAGAAATAAATTCATTTTTTGTCTGTTGAAAAAACACACTAAAATGTACACCGCATATATATCGGCACTTCATAAATTTTTAAAATTCCATGTCAGCCCCATAAAATAGCTATGATAAATAAATTCATTTTTTGTCTGTGTTGAAAAAACACACAAGTGTACACCGCATATATGTATCGACACTTCATAAAATTTTAAAATTCCAAGTCGGCCCCATAAAATAGTTATGATAAATAACTTGAATAATGTAAAAAGTAGAGACAACATGTAGTATAATATAATGAATGCGTATCAGAAGAATTCCCATTTACCATCAAATATTATTGAAGTAAAATTAAAATGTATTGTTATTATTAATTGATATTATTAAAATGGTATTCTAAAAATACCAAAACAAATCTTTCTAAATATAATATATCACTAAAATATAAATAATGGAAAACTATGACAGTTGCATTATTTGCTACAAGTTGTAATACATGCATATTAATATGCCATGTGCACAATGTCACAGTGGTGCCGCTTCCCAAATTCTTAAAATTTTGAAAATGTTTTGAATTTGTTGTCAGTTCCCCGTTTCAAGTAATTAGGTTTAACTGCTTAATTGCATGTGCAACTATGCAGGTACGCACAAGAAACTGAAATTAAAAAATGGTCCTGGCTATTCAGGTTTGTTCCTTGTACAAGAATGCAGTTCTATTCATATACAAACTCACTGCTTAAGGGAATATGACAATCCTCAAAACAAATAAAAACCATATCAGAACCTAGGTTAGAAAACCTCACGGATTACGACATTCATTACCAAAGGGATCTTTAGTAAACCCTGCTTTGGAATTAGGATATACCTAACAATTGAGCATGCATGAACCACAGAATAGAAACATAGTGAACTGAAACTCTTATTGTCCAATCACACTTAACACTCTGAAAAGATGTTCAATCTGCAGTTGATTTTACTAACTTGTAAACATGCCTCACCAACCAGGTGCCTGCATCATCAGGAATTTAACTAGCATGGAATTCCCATCAGCTATATTATATTATTTCTTTCGTACCAATTAAACTTAGATCAAATTCAACTTTTCTAGTGTTAATTACTAGCAGGTGGTAACAGGTATATATTAACTTTTAAGCCTTAATTATGATATTGATAAAAGTTTGGCAATACATTTGGTGGTTATTCGTTATCTAAGATTTAATATTATTAAAGTTTCAGACACAATTACAGCTCTAAGCCAGATAAGCCTGAGAACAAATAGAATATAAACTAAAGAGTCATACTAAGAAATGACTCAGAACATATTGTAAAACCTCACACTGCTTTCACCTTCATTTTGAAGGTCCTCCTGTAGCCAAAATAAAACTCACACGAGTAGAAAAATGTTCTCTGAGTGAAATATTGGAAACAAGATTTTCTTAAAAACCGTTCCAGACTAGCTAGCATAATTTTGTCCTTAAAGACCCACAGAAGTTTTCACCAAGTCCAAAACCATACCAATAAAGAGATAAAGTTCAGTTTCCAAACTGAAAATAAATACTGGATTTCCTATCCACACATCTTAATGACAAATGTCTCTGCCCTTCAACTTCTTCAAAGTAGTGAATTTTATGAAAAAGATTAGGCTCCTAATACGGAAATTCGTATGGTTCATACTTTTCGGCATACTTTCAACTCAAAATATCTGTTCCATCTTAAACGTGTGTTGTAGAGTCTACTGTGACAAACAGAAAACATGAACCAGTTTGACCCACCTACAATCAGATTCCATTCATGCCAAAGGGAAGAAAAGCAGAATGCATTTTAGGGTCAAAGCTAGTAAAATGAAAGGTATACAGGTTTTCATCCAAAAAAGATAAAAGCTAAGCAGCAGATGCCATACATAAAATTATAAACAGCAGCATTAATAAGTTCATAAAGAGAGAGAGAATGAAAAACATTATAACGCCCAATGGTAACTAGAGATAGATCAATGGGCACTAAAATGTACATCCAATATTAATAGCCAAAACAGGAAAGTGCTTCAGGATCTCCTCTCTCAGGAATGATCAAAGCAATGCAGAAATGTATGTAAAAGCAAGTAAACATTCATCATTAAAATCATGAAGGTGACATTCTAGACAAGTGAGAATAGTGCAGTTACGCAACTAAATAAACCTAACTGTTGAAGAAGGAAGACTCCTTTCAACAAGTAATGATAAACATATAGGCCCTTCTAACATGTATGTCATCATTTACACATTCAGGAGGAGACCATAATTATTAAACATAAGGGATCAATCATAGAAATTAGACATGCATTTGTAAGATATATTGGCAGACATCAGTAGTGACGACATGAAGATGACGTCTTTCTGTATATGCTTTGAGGGTAAAACATGCTATCAAAGGGTGGTAATTTTAAGAGAGAATAATTTTTTGATGGTGCTCCTCAATTCATCTACTGAGTTTGTAGCAGTATCAAGCATGTAAGAAAAAAGCGGAGCATTCAGCTGGCATACTGATCGCTCCCAATACCCTTGGTGTGGACCAATTAAAATTAGCAAAGCATGACGATTGGTATGATTTTCTTATGTCCCAACAAACAATAATATGATGAAGTACATTTTCACCACATGATGGTGTCAGTATAATTGAACTTTGGAAGTGTCATAGCCTATACAAAAGTGACGGTTAATTTCCCATACAAAAGAACAGTAAAGAGGCATATTTACATTAATTTGACTTTTGATCAACTGAACTTATGCCTAATACTACGAATACTTCACATGACATATGGAGGTGGCCTGTCCCTACCGCAGTAATATATCTTTCATATTGAGGTTGTTAGGTATAATCATAAACTGAAAGTACCATATCGGCAAATCCTTGTATTCTCATTTTATATTTATATAGTGTTTGTGAATAATCCATATTATGTGCAGAGCTACGGATGCCCCATCTTCTATTCTCAATGATTTTGGTCATGAGTTGTGGATAATCTGCTCAATGATTTTTTGTAACTTTGTGTTATTATCATCAGTTAAATATGTGTAATTCCACTATACTGAGAAGTGTCATCTGCAACATATTTCTCTTTTTAGATTTGTATCTGTAAGATGTTTCATTAGTATTAAATTTCTCAGAATTCTATACTAAATCCAAGGCTAACATAAAAGTTGTTTCCGACTGCAACTGATTGACAAAATCCTTGCAAATGATATTTTAGACCACTATAGATCTAAGGTTTCTCAACTGAATTACATTAGTTTGGACTTGAATCATTTGAGCATTTTGTCACAGAAAAACTATTAACAGCATGAATGCCAACTTATACTTGGGATTTGCAGAATTTTCAAAGCAATTAATGATGTGAAATAGAGCAAATCCACACCCTTTAACATGTTAGTAACGTTATCACAAACAATAATCCCAGGTGCTGGGAACGTGTTTTTTCATTTCAGAAACCAATGCTTGTACGAAACACCTCACAAATACAGCTGAAACGTTTCAGTGTATTTCAGATTTTTGAAACACCGTACCACCTGGTTTAGCCAGCATTTTGGAAGTTTCTTCCTGCATATCAACCGGTCCCTAAAATGAAAAAAAAAATGTTAACCCTAATTTCTTACATATCAAATTAAAAAGAGGGCTTGAACCTCCCTTAATGTTAACTCTCTTTCTGCCCCCGGGGTGTAGAACAGTCGGTGATGGAGTGTACTGTTAAGGCACTCCGTTATGTGAAGTCACTAGTTCGAAATCCTCAACTAGCCTTGTGTGCCGCGTGAGGGGCCGCGTTGGCAGGCCTGGGGTTATAGTGGTAGCAGTCGGATAACACGACCACGTGTCATTGAGTACATGCCCGACTAGTTGCTGATTTCCCCAGTCAACCAAAAAAAAACGTTAACTCTCTTTCTGGCTTTATTTCCAAATTTAAAATTCATTAATGATATTCTGAAAGTTTTATGTCTCCTGGTATCCTAGCCTTATTGTAATCTGATTTTCTAAAAATTAGTCATATATCCATTCCGGATACCATATCCATATCCATGCAACTTAGTGTCTTTGGTTTTGTTGCAGCTTTCTCTCTCTCAAGCGGCACCTACCTTGTACTCATTCTTCATCTCTGTAAAAGAAGCTTCTTGGATTTCACCACCAAGTGAGAAAAGTTGTATTCCCCTCATGGTTTGGAAAACTGGCTTCAACACAGAAAGATTCACCCCATATCCCCCCATAAATGGAAACCGATTTTTGCAAGGGAAGGACACAGGTTCATAACATTATCTCTCACTTCTTATAAAGATGCAGCCAGTGAAAGAAACTTGCACCCCTAACAGAAAGAAGAAAAGCAATATCAACTGGACTGCCACAGATGAGCAGCAAACCAGACAGGTTTTTCATTGAGAGAACATTGAGCAATCTGACTTACAAAGTGAGTTTGAACTTTGAAGAGGGTTGAAAACACCCTCTTGATCCATTAGAACCAAACACTTCTTTGCAGTTTTAACAGACTCTGGTCATGCACTGAAGTGGTGAAGAAATGGATGCTTTCATTGGACTGAAGATTGCCTGGTAAGATTTTATGCCATATGTTTGCTTTGGTTTTTTGCAAAACCGTGAAAAGATTAATCATATCCTAGAAAACAGGCCCTCATTCTGGAAAAATGAAGATCTTTTTATGAAGCTGTGGTTTCTAGAATTTGATCCAGCCAAAATGTGTCTCTCCACCTCTTTAGTGTAGGTAAAATTTCCAAATTTCCACTCATTTCTGTGGTAGAGACTTTTGGAGTAGGAAACTGCCTTGGCAACTACCTTGGTGACTGGTCATGATAACAGAAAGGTTGAAGAAGGGATGTTTACCTACACCAAAATCTATGTGGAGATAGACCTGAGTAAGGGCTTGCCAAAAACGATAGTCTTAGAGCTATGAAGGGCACAGTGGATACAAACATTGGATAAGAATGAAAAGGTTGATCAGATCCTAGAACATGGTCCCTAGTTCTGGGAAAATGTAGATCTTATGAAGCCGTGGTTTCCAGAATTTGATCCAAGCAATAATATCACTCTCAACCTCTCTACTGTAGTCTGTGGGTAAAATTACTGAGTATCAACATTCATTTCTGTGAGAGATTTTTAATGGAGTACAAAACTGCCTGAAAAAACAACTTGGTAATGATAAGAGAAGGGGGCAACAAAACCTAAAGAACCCCATAGAAAATGGGACAACAGTTGGAAGCGGGGATTCTGGGCACCACAACCTAATCTCCTACAAGCTCATGTTTGTGTTCCAACAACACTCCTCAAATGAGCCCAAAGGTTTCAGAAGATCAAAGCTTACATAGATCTCCGGTTCTCTCCAAGTCTTCAACCCTTTTCAAAGACAGTGCTCTCCAAATCACCATATCTAGATGGAGGTTTAACAACCAAATCTACTCTAGAAGATATCACTACGCCTCTGATTAAGGAGCCAGTCTCAACTATGGATTGCATGTAAATTCCCTATAGATATCTACAATGTAATTTCTAGATGTTTGGGCTCTTATAATTGTTTCTTTAAATTCTTTTGTTGTTGGTTGTAAAGGAAATGACTATTTTTCAGGCTAGCTTTAGAAACACGGTGGGTGGAGAACCAGTTAGCTGCTCCCTGTTTTTGTACATTTTTATTGTTTATAAACTAAATCTTTTTTGATTACCTAAAAAACAATAATCGATGCTTGGGGTTCACATTTTTTTGTGGAAAACAATTTAGCAGGCTCTGGAAAACTAATCCCTGAAAGTTTTGAGAAAGCATATAGTTCATGTCTTATCATATTGACTGACTCAAAAAATTAAAAATTTTGGAAGACCATGCCACTCAACCAATGTACCAAAGCAGATAATTCTTGGAGACCTTGCACTGGAAAATTTAAAGACATGGTCGTTAAACTTCCATATAAACCTCAAGGCATAAGCGAAACATGCCAGAGCGAATCCAAAATCATAGATATGCTGGAATTGCAGTAATACAAAATTGATCATTAGATTTCAAATTTCATAATGATAATGACATTAAGCAGGTACACTCCATACATAAGTGAATCCATTGTACATATGCAGGGTACCAGCTGCAAACTCTCTTAATATGTTATCTTCTTTCAACTTCCCCAGACTAACTCCTTATATGAGGTAGTTCATGGCACATTCCCTTGTGTTCACCTAGGCCACACGCTAACACCTGAATCCCTCTGGCCAAAGACAGACCAATCAACTAGCATACTTTGTTCATTGCATAACTGATCACCTGGGTGGCATCTCAATTATACAAAATAGATAATTAGTTCTGGCATATTTTTGTTCTCCGATGCAAAAATACCATACCTAAAATAGGCATTCCCATAAGCAAATGTTAAACTCAAATTGCATTTTTGCCACATCAACTTGCTTGTAAGTGTCCATCTACAAGTTTTGATAAGGACAGAACAGAAAATAATAATAATTCTCAAACTGCATTTGCATTCTTGCAACACCTTGCACATAAGCATCCTTCTCTAGTCTTTAATAGGGACTGTGATGAGACTTGGTCCCTAAGTTCCTAGTGGAATTGTCTGTGATGAGACTTAATCC
>ML786876.1:677156-689310 GCA_009831015.1 Picea engelmannii | reverse complement strand
TAGGAGTAGCTTGGTGTGATGCCTTGCTAGATTGTGATTGTTAGTTAGGGTTTGTTGTTGAAGGTGGATGCCCTAGCTAGGGTTTGGATGCAATTAAATCTTGGAAGGCTAGTGCTAGGGTTTGTCTTGGAGCCTTCGTGCTTTGTGTGATGCAAGAAGACCTAGGCTTTGAGTAATTTAAAACCTCGAGTAAGACATGAGTGCTAGAGGAGTGAAGAAGACTAGGAGCTTGTGTGATGCAAGCTTGGACAATCTCCTTGAAGACTTGTGTGATGCTAGTGAGAGATCAAGGGTGGACTTGTTGGTATTGATGCTAGCTTGTTCTTGAGCCTCTGGAGCAACTAGGAGTAGCTTGGTGTGATGCCTTGCCAGTTAGGGTTTGTTGTTGAAGGTGGATGCCCTAGCTAGGGTTTGGATGCAATTGGAGTGTCCTAGCTTGTGATAAGCAGATAGGACATGTTGTACCAGTGTGTGATGAGATGATGGTATGTTCCTGTATCTTAATTATGTTGTAAACTGTCCAAATATTGTGCATGCAGATCTGAAAATCAGGCTTGTGTTTCTCATGTTGATGAGTAGTTTTTAGGGCTGTTTGGTATGTTGATTTATCATTAACAGTTAGCAAAGATTTTAACTGATTTAACAAATTAAGAAGGAACTAAAGGGTCAGATTTAGGGCTGTATTAAATCTGTTGTTATAAAGCATTTTCCAGATCTCATTTATGAAGGAGATTGAGCACACAGGGCTGTGAATCTTCTCCCCTTGAAGTGCCTTGTATCAGTGTTTGTTTTCTTGGGCTGCCCAGTGATTTTGATTGGACAGAAGTGAAATATATGCTGTTGTAATTAACATTCAGAATCCATCTAAGGCTGAAAGTTCACAAGAAACAGATCCGGGGAACCTCAAGTACTGAGGTGAAATTTCAGAATTTGTCTTAAGCATGAACTCTCAAAATTTCCACATGGAATTAGAGCTAATTGGAGTGAGATTGCCTTCTTGCTGATTTGAAGGCCAGATATTTCAGTTGTTGAACCTAGGAGAGGTGGTTGGGTGGTGAAACCCTAGTGTTCTTGAGATGAGCACTTGCACCTGGGAAGAGTTTGATGGGTTGAAACCGTAGTTGCTCTTGTGATGAAAGTGTGTTTTCACCTATGATAGGTGGAAGATCTACTTCATTGATGGCTGCTATGTGATTTATTTCAGCAAGTGTGATGCCTAGGACTCCTATGATAGGTGGCAGATTTGTCCCAATGGATGCCAGTGTTTGGAGTGGATTGATCCCTATGACGGGCATGCTTAACCATTGATCGTCTTGCTGATTTTTGGAGCCCAGGAGGGGCTGATTCTTTTTGTGATAGATTGATGATTATTGGCTGATCTGTTTTGGTTGCGTTGTGATTCAAGGGTTTACAGAGATGGTGACCTTGTTCAATTTTAATGATTGTTACAGATTGGAGGGGGCCTCCAATGTTATCCGTTGGAGATAGTATTGGTTATACATCTTGTACGTTGCACTCATTAAGAGATTGATCATAGATGTAATAGGTAGTGTGATGCTAAGCTATTGGTGAATCTTAGTAGGTCATTTTGTGCATTTGTATCATGTAGAGATTGTACTTTGTACCTGATCTTGGAGAGTTGATCTTTCATGTTGTATTCTTCATATGTGGTTGTCCTTTGTACTCTTGTCTTGGAGTGCTACGATTTGAGGAAAACACTAGGAAGACAAAAGACCATTAGGGTTTCAGTTTACCCTAGTAGAGCAAAGGAGTGTTTGGCATTGACAAAAGTTGTGGAAGACTAACTTGGAGATAGGTTCAAAACCTATGGTAGTGAAATCAATGATTGATTATGAGCTTGTAGCTGATGGGAGTAGTGATGAATACTAGTGACAGGGTCATTGGATTCTCTCAGGGAAAAGGAGTTGACCTTAATATCATTCTTGCTTTAAGATTCTCTCAAAAAGAGGGAGGTGACCTTGTTGAGGTTGTCTCTTGGGCTGCCAAAGGTTTTGAGGTGTATGAGAGGGATTTTCATGTTCATAGATTGATGATGACCCTTTTATGGTTGTTGTTACTTTTACCACAAGCTTGGTATTTTAGGATCAATGAGTTGAGATGTATGCATATTTTTATCGTGTTTTGAAGAGATCTAATCCACTTGTCTTTGGTCTTGTTTGGAGATGTGATTATATGTGCAGGATGTCCTAAACAACTCTGGATGTGGTGCCAAATAGTTTTGGACTGTGATGTTGATTTTAGTGATGTCGGAGTTTTAACAGGCTATTGTTGATGTCTTACTTGTTCTAAAGTGATTTGAGAGTTCAGCAAGAAGCAGTGATCCAAGGTTATGTTCCTTCAATTTCACAAAGGGTTATGGTTTATTGGAACCCCTAGTAGAGGGGAAGTTTGAGATGAAGAGGTAGTAGCTTGGTTTGATAGTGTAAAACAAGTCGCTTTGATTTTGTTCTCCTTGCATTTCACCATCTAGAAGCCGAGTTGCAAATTACTTGGTTGAATACTTGGAGAGTGACACACCTTTGTGAGTAGTGATTGCTTATAGATGATAAGGTGTGCAAACCAATACCTACGGGAGTGACTCTCATAGATGCTTGCAAAGTAGGTATGATGTTGATGTCATGATGGAGGAGTATTCTTCCAATTTCGTGGAGGCGCGCAATTTATAGGTTGCAAATTTAGAAGGAGCTAATTAGTATTACTAAAAACATTTTTCTTGTAAAGAGGTAGTGTTAGCTTTTGGGGTTACTCCATAAGTGTTTTCACCTAACTAGGAGAGCACTAGGTCTCCTAATTCCTTGGTTATGCTTGATGGACTTATGGATGCCTTAGTTTGTTGGATGCTTGACCTTGGATAGAGTGTTAGCATAGCGCACTTACCTATGAGGTTTTTATACTATATGGCATGATGACTAACCATAGTTACCGGATTCACCTTAGAGCAACGGGTAGCCGCAACAGAATCTTCTCATAATCAAAATCTCGGATTTTTATCGGAATCTTCAATTTTTTCTGTTTATGGGATCAAATCTATTCTCTGAAATTAAATCCATTTCTGGCGAAAGTGGATCCATTTCCAGTGATAGAATTGTGGCAGATTTCATATTTAATTCAGATTTCGGCAAATTTATAGCTATAGTTAGTGATTTAGAAGAAAAAAAATATAAACATAAATATATATATATATATATATATTAGGGTTAGGGTTCCAATTCCCCGATTCCTATTTTTTGAACGGGCGCCACACCTGCACCGGATTCTTTTGTCGATTCTGATCGCACCCATGGTTCATGTAACCTTGTGACTAACCCATTGGGTGCATGCAATGGGGGAGTTGATTGCTTGAATAGGAGAGGTACCTACCTAGATGGATGAGCACTATGCACTTGGAGGAGAGCACTTAGCCCAAAAAGCATGGGACCATGTGACATATGTTAACTTTCACGGTTACTCTGAAAGTGTTTACACCATGTTTGAATGTGCTTCATGATATGTGGGGTGCATGGTGTATGGTTATCCCTTGCTTGATCCATGATGGAATTTCACATTGGAGGTGGCTTACTCATTTGTTGTTAAACCTCATATGCATGCTTGATTGACATTCTTCCTTGAAGCATTGGAGATCTTCAGACAACTTGGTGACATTCTACATGCCATACACATGGAGAAAGTTGCTTTCTTAGAGAACATCGTATATTGGAGAAGCGTTGGGGATTCCCGAGGAGGGGTTGAGCCCTAGATAGGGTTGCTTGGGTGCTTGCATGGAGTCTTGGAGTTAACTTGGGGATGCCTAGGTTACAATAGTGATCAGGTAGGTGGAGAGGACCCAGAGGAGCACATGGCCTAGGAAAGGCGTTGGAGCAATGGAGCTCCTAGAGGAGTGTTGGACCTTGGATGAGGAGTGCCCTTGTCTTGGAGCCTTGCTTATGGATCATCATCACCTTGGAGCTTAACATGTGTACCCTTGGAGTGTAGCGCTTCACATGTGTGGTCCTACTTGTCTATAGTAGGTTGATTGTAAGGCTTTAGGCCCATTTTTGTACTGTTGACCTCCCTTACCTCTCATATATATAGAAGAAGGGGAGATCCCTTTCATTGTCTATCATGTTGATCATCCTGTGTTTTAGAGATGTGAGGAGAAGAGCACCTTGGTCTCTCTCTCTTGGGAATTCTTATTTGTATTTTCTCTCTATAGATTTGGAGCACTATGGTTGTTAGAGGATCCTTTGAATGTGCTTGGGCTAGGGTTTTACCCTAAGAAGACTAAGGAGCTAGGGTTTGTGAAAAAACCTAGAGAGAAGAAGCTTATGCTTATTGGAGAAGAGGAGAGAAGAGACTTCTTGCTTGGAACCAAGGAGGCTTGCTAGTGTTGATGCTAGCTTGTGGAGGATCTCTGGTGGAGCTAGAATTTTTCATTGTTTTTCCTAGCTAGGGTTTTGGAGAGCTAGTGGATTGTACTAGACTTGGAATACGGCTATGGTCATTGGTATGCACATGTTCTTCATCTTTATAAATATATATGAAGTTTTCAGCTGTCCAAAATTGTCTTCTTGCAGATTTAATTTTCAGCTATATTTATCTTCATGGTTTGGTAATTTCCAATACTAGTATGTCTTGTTGATTTGACATAACTCAAGGACGAAATTGTTAAGGGTATTAACATTGATATTTAAGCTATTAGAGCAGATTTACTTCTGTAGTTACTATTGTCATAAAGTGAATTTCAGATCTGGTTTATGCATGATAAGATTGCCCCGAGGGATGAAACTTGTCGGCACACATTTGATATCTTTTCTCTTGGATTGTCTTGCTGATTGGCATTGAAAAGAAGTGAAATATTGTCTGTTGTTTGCTACTATAAATTATATTTCAGATCAGCCCTAAGTCTGTAAATTCACAAGGACTAGATCCAGGAAACTTCTAGGAAAGGTGAAATTCCTGAAGTTGCATTAAGCTTGAATTTTGGAAAATTTCTACAACATGCACCTTGGAGGTTGGATACTTGACTTAAGGATGCTTGGGTTGAGGAGAATACTTCATGGAGGTTTGTTGTGGACTCAAACAAATGTTCAGGAGAAGAATTGCAGCAACTACCACAGCAGACATGTTGAGAAGCGTTGGACACGAGAACATGTGGCACACAGCTAGAGGAGAAGCACCTTTCATGAGGACACTTGGAGAACGAGCCATCGTGTAAGAGGAATCGGTGGGCTAACAGCTTGTTGGATAGTGCACCATCTTGGAGGAGGGGCGTTGGGCCCAAACGGGCATTGTGCTTGGAGGATGCATCATCTTCACAGTTGGATAGACCCTAGTGTGAAAGTTGTACATCCTTGTTTAGTGGAATGCTCCATGTGGGGTTTCCTTGTGTGACTTAGGTCTAGGGTTACTTGCATGGACCTATTCCATGTTTTATGTTGGCCTCCCTCACCTACTTCAATATAAAGGGAGGAGAGGGCCTTTGCCATTACTCACTATTGATGTACACATTGTTCTATCTTTGTAATTGTCTTAGAGAAGTCTTGTATGGAGAATGACCTAGGGTTTGGGAAGTGAACCCTAAAGGAGACATGAAGATGAATGCAATCACTCGGGATGAGCTTGGGTCTTAGCACTTGTGTGATGCAAGAGAAGAAGCCCTTGGAAAGTTATTTTGATTATAAGTGAATTTGCCTAAAATATTTGACAGAAACAACATGCCCGTCAGAAGAGGATCAGATGAAGTTTAAAGAGAGACTTCTCAATGGAAGTGATGCTGTTAATGAACTGAATGAAAGTGAAACTGTTCAAGCAATAGGAGAGTTCCTGACAGAAGTGAGGCTCCTCAACAACGCCCACAACTAGAATCTTGTTCATTTACTTGTATGTTACATGTTCAACTTATGGTCTATTGGTGAAGAGCTTTGGATTAAAGAAATTGAGCTAAAGGTTCAACTAACATTACTTAGATATTATTTTATGGAACAATTTTTTCGGCTCTAAAAATTTACAAAGCCTTACCTTCAAGCCATAAAATGATTGGAAGTAGTTTATAAATCGATAATTTTGCAATGAATAGTTTATTGGAGGAAACTTCGAGATTAAACCCACTTGTTGGCTTATTAGAGGATCCTTGCAAATTTAAGGTGAGATACAGAAGGTGGTAAAGTAAACAAGCTTATGGGAAAATCCTAGTCTATTATGAGAGTTATTATTATTCAAAGTGCAAGATAAAGTATGTTTTAAATCCTTCTTCGGCCAAGGTGTCATATACTTTATTATTCATAGCCATAGTTGCACAGGTACCCCTCCCGAGTGTTGGGGAACCCATGCCTAGTGTTCCCCACTCCTGGGAGCTTGGGAGCTGGTACAAAATGTTCCCTTCATGTTCGGAGCTTGGGAATTTTTTGGGAACTTGATTTAGGTGCTCCCTTTTTTTCGGGAGCCTGTAGAAGCTCCCTATCTGTCTAGGGGCTTCCAGAAGCTACTTCATATGCAGGGAACTTCTGCAGGATCTGGGCCATGTGGGGCCCAAAATCATAAGAAAAATCAATTGACTCAACATTGTTTCTCATGCCAAAAATTCACCAAAAATTAATAAATAAATGTAAATGTAAATGTAAAGAAAAAAATTTAAAATTTGATATTGAAAAAAACAACAAGAACGATTACATTTATTAGTCATGCCATTTTCAATTATTCAAGGTTATATGAATTAAGAAGACTCCTCCCTCTTAGCTATTTAAATCTGTTCACAGTCAAAAAATAAGCTGCCAGTGTACTTTACTGAATAAACATGGATCTTTCTACACCAGTACCTAGATATTAAACAACTATAATTCATGTTCTAAATGTTTATAGCTAACTTACATTATTTTATTGACCTAGCAATTTAGGATCATCAACATCATCAAACCCGAGATACCAAAGACTATGAAAGTTTGATGTTAGTTGAAAGTTGAAACAATCCAGTTCATTCACACGAGACATATGCAGTGGTTACCATCTAAAAAATGCAGAGGGATTCAAGTACTAACCAGTCTTGGGAGCAATAACAAAGATGGAGTTAAAACATGGGATTAAAAAAAGATTGAATCTGATAATTTATGAAATGATTGATGGTCCATACATCTACAGATATGCAAATTGCCTTAAAAAACTCATACAATGGGATGAACTTGTAGGACAAATTTACAAAACATACCATGGCACTAGATATACATAGTCATGCATAGTTAGTAAAGGGTTGATTTAATGTCACACAAACCCAAACAATGTATATATGAACATGGACCTAGGGGTGTGAGCAATTTACAAGGATTAAACACATGGTCATTACTAGGGGCTTAAAAGGCTAAAGAAGTTTAAGTTATGAAATTAATTAATTATGTTCACCGCTCCTTTTAGCTTCCAGTGCTTTCTGACCCACCATCTGAGCGCAGACTCTGAGGGCCACATGCCAAGAAACTTGTAAAGCCCTCTTGACCCTTTCCTTTATTTTATTTCTCCTTTTGGGCTTGCTGGTTGAGGGGACAGTCTCTAAACAGGTGGCCATGTTTGTGGCACTTTTGACAGCGAAAGGGTACATCCTCATAGTCGAAGGTTTGCAGCCATGCATTGTCTTGGAAAGAAATGGCTATTCTCTTTCAAGTTTTGAAAATTTCCTCTAATTTTTATTTTTTTTATTTAACTTTTTATAATTTTTAATATATATTATTGTTGCTCCCACCCTGTGGTTAAGAACATGTGTTTCCTCTTAAGAGGTCACAAGTTCAAATCCAGAGGGGGGTAGGGTATGTATACCTCCGTAAACTTTACCAGTCAAATCGCTGGGCAGAGGGGGATCCCTTGTCCCACAAACAAGGGGGTCTCATACACCAATTTGGTGTGGTGGCTTGGCTGTGACCTTAAAAATAGATTATTATTATTATTATTATTATTATTTAATTTTGGGCGAAGCTTCAAACCATACCAGATACTCATACCTGCATTCCAAAACTCGTGCAACATAGTCCATAACCTATTTAACTTAAGAAGGATATTGAAGCTATCAATTACTACGTAAGAAATGTTATTAAAAAGTTGTATATTTTAGAAACTAGTTCTTATTCACATGTATTATTGTAAGGTTATTACACTAGTTCTAGTGCCTATGAGCTATAAAGTAATTGGAAGGTCTTGAGTTATTGTACAATTGGTCATCTGAAGTACATTTACTTAGTGTCATTCCATAGTCTTCATTGTCAATAAGGTTGTGGAAAACTTGCAATTTATGTCATCAGAGGAATGCATGATTGTTGGAATTTCTCAAAAGATAGAGACAATCTCAACAGGGGGAGAGAGCACATGCAACTTCCTGTGTGACAAAATCAATATATATTACACAATTCTTCAAATAAGCATTCGGAATTATTTTTTGAAATATGTACTTGTCAATATATTGAAATCCTCTTTGCTATTTCAAATTAAAATACAAATTTTATGTCTTGATAAAAGAGGAAATAAAATGGTATTGCAATTATGAAAATAATTTGATATTTGAATGAATGAAATGGATTAGATATCTGAATTAATGTAGTGGCATTAATTTAATGTATAATTGAAATTGATATATAGAGCAAAGAAACATGAATAAAGAAGTTTGAGCTATGTAATGAATGTGAAGAAAAATCATTGGAGGGAAAGGGCATCTATGACACCTTAGTGCCTAGTTGGCCTTGTTAAAATTAACGAGACATGTCGATGAGTTGCTATGGATTAAATCATTTATGTATATGCATCGAGAAGTGCTAGGAATTGTACTTTTTATATGCTCTTGAGTTAAGAATGTACACTCAAATTAGATTATGATGTTTCGATATCAAAAATGTATTTATATTATTGCAAATAAAAGAAATAAATAAAAAGGGAGAACAAGATGTGTATATATATATATATATATATTGAGTTTTATAAATTCCAATTATTATGTTGCATGTGGGCTTTGGGCATCCTATATTAGATGGGTTGAGGATTGTTTCCCATCGGTGTCTTTTGTTGTTCTAATTAATGATTCAACCACTTATTTTTCCAAACCATCAAGAGACCTCAAACAAGACTGTCCTTCATATCCTTTACTCTTTTTGCTAGTAGTGCAAATCTAAGCAAATACTTGAAAGCGATGAATTGGGAGGGAACCTTCCAAGGAATCAAAGTGTCAAGAAATGTTTCGGTGACTCACCTCCTTTTTGTGGATGATGTATTGATTCTAGGAAGTGGTTCGATTAGGGATGCGAAAGCTATAAACGAGCTTTAAAACTATTTTGTGGGGCCACAAATATGGATACTAATGCAAGGAAATCTACATTGACTTGTCATCTTATGGAAAATTCTCAAAAGAAATATATCTCAACTCTTCTTCCCAAGTTACCCCTTTTGAGCAAAGTATGAAAAATATAGGATTCACGCTAAAGGCCTGTTATCGCACAGTTTGTAGTTATGATAAAAGACAGATGAAAGGATGTCAAACTGGCGTAACTAAACCAATCCCACCACTGTCACCTCAATGGGAAGGCTCTTTCTATTTAGGGAGGTTAGGCCCAGGGGAGACGTCCTCGGTGACCTGGGGTTTTGAGAAGGTAGAAGGTTTAGTAAGGCTAAGTGATAATAATCCCCCTCACAAGTCACCACTTGATCAAAAAGTCCGGCTTATAGCCAATAAAGATAACCGGAAGTAATAACCAAGAAGAGTACCTGCTTGAGACAAAGCAACAAAGAAACTAGGCATATGCAAGCTTGCTTGCTGGTTAGTACTTCATATAATCAATGACTTTTCTGATAATAAGCAATTGAGCAGTATTATTGACAAAGTAAATCAATGTTTGTATAGTAGCAATGGTTACAATATATATATTACTTCACAATAAATGCTAAAAGAGACTTTGGCATTCAATGTAACAATATCAACACTTTAGAAACAATGCCTTAACCAATCATTCAATTGCTTTAAAAGTAAGACGAAAGCTGCACAAAGGTGTTTATAGCATAAGAAGGTGATGGCAGCAATAGGGTTAGTAGGGTTAGTAAGAGTTAGAGGTTGCTCAAAGTCTTTGGTTGTTTGTATGATCAAGGGTACTCAAACAGTGGAGGTCTTAGATTAGTGCCTTATCAGGGCAAATGGAGTCAAAGAAGGGCTACAAATGTTGAAGGGTCGTGATGATAGTAACAGGGCTAGAGACAAGAGGGTTTGGTGTCAAAGTGTCACTAAAGTGAGGCTTCAACAGGTCAAACACTAGGGGAGACGACTCACTAGGATGTAGGTGACCTAGGCCCTAGTGCGTCTTCCTCCTTGTCTAGCTCAGAAAGACAAATTTTAACGGCTAGCTTGATATGGCTGAAGACAAGAGGGTTAAATGTTGAGGTGTTGCTAAAGCAAGGCCTCGACAATGAAACCCTAGGGGAGAAAGGCTCACAAAGGTGTAGAAAAACCTAAGCCTTAGTGCTTTTTCCTCCTCCTTCAGCTAAATGGCAAGAATAAAAATCGACTAGCTTGAGTAATACAAGAAATGGCTAAAGACGAGAGGGTTTAATGATGAAGTGTTGCTACAGCAAGGCTTCATCAACAAAACCCTAGGGAAAATGGCTCACTAAGGTGTAGAAACCCTAGGCCTTAGTGTGTTTTCTCCTTCCTTAGGTCAATTGCAAGATGAAAAACGACTAGGCTAGAAGAAAAGAATTAGAGTGTTGCTATGGCAAGTCTCCATCTAACTTCAACAAAATCAAATGGCTCTTAACTTGGTAGGGACATGAGACAAGGACCTTAGGATGTGCTTGTCACCTAGGGTTTTATTCAGCAAATTATAATAACAAATGCAAGAAAACAATACTACAACCATTCAATCAAGAAGTTTTGCAGAAATTTACTTACATTTAACCAAGAAATCACATAGCCATACCCTGGTTGTAAACCTTCCACCAAGAGAAATGCCAAAAATAGCCAAAACAAGCCTCCTTCAACAAGTGTGCCTTAGAATTTCAGCCAAAACCCTAGAATAGGGCACAAATTTCAGACCTCACCAAGTGGTGAGTGAAAGATGATGAAAATATTAAGGCAAAAACCCTCAATATATAGCATACCAATGACCTAAATTACATTTTAGGTCATTAAAAGGCCGACAAGGCCAAAATACCAAAATCATATTGTTTTACATTAAATCTCATAAATTAAAACCCTAATCAAGCAATAGTGAGACGTCATCCCTTTTCTAGGGTGACGTTAGCCCCTTTTAGGGCAAATGCAGCCTCCTGGAGCAAGACATTAGCCCTCCTTGGGCTTCTCCAAGTTGCCACACGTGCCAAAACTGCCATATCTGCCTCCCAAAACGTCCATACTGTTGGGTGACGTCATGGGCATCCTGGGAGACGTCTTGGGCCTTCCAAGGCCAACGTTCCTGTGGAGAGGGCTCAACCCCCCTAGGTACAGGTCTCCTCAGCTGCCTCTGGTGGATTCTTCTGCTCTTCCCTGGTACAAATGCTCTACCCTGTCTCTGCCCCCTGTCGGGGTCTTAGCATCCATCTAGTGGGCTCTTCAGCCCCATGGAGGTCCGAACTGATCATCTCCCCATGTGTACCTGTCCAACATGGTACCTATCTGTCGGGCATGATCCTGCACATCAACAACTACGCCCTCCAGGGGCTCATAAGTCACAGGGATCATAGCACTGTCAATCACATCTCATCATCAATATTATTAAATATGTGCATAAAACCCCTTTACCCCAGTCTAGTGCTCAAAGACATTATACAAGTCTACAATGCAAGTTTGGAGGAGGTGACGGGACGTCTTATTGGGCTAGTGTCTACTGGAAGAGGGATGTTTCTGGAAAGGATTAAATCCAAGTCATGTAAGTGGGTGAGGTGGATGGGGATGCCTGGGCAAAAGGTGTAGTGATAGCAGGGATGGCTTACCGGTGGGTGCCTCTATGGAGGGTGAGTTGCACCTGTCATGGATGCAATGTTTCCAAGCCCATTTGTGCCTCTTATCATCATTATTTTTATTCTAAGATACTAGTCAAAGGACACTGCCCTGGCTTGGTGACCAGTGGTGGCAATGTTAGCCACAAGCATTTCACGAAAATGAGAAGGTTGGCTCGTGATGAGACCCCCTTTCTCTTGGCTA
>ML786876.1:620646-631547 GCA_009831015.1 Picea engelmannii | reverse complement strand
CAAGCACACATACAATAACAACTGCAAGCCCCTCATAATTAAAACATTATGAACCCTAGCCAAGGGAATATCAACATTATACCCCAAAACATCCATTGCCTAAGTATAATCCAAGCATACATCCCAACATTCTCCTAACCTCCTAGCCAAACATACATCCCAATAGTCTCCTAGCCTCCAGATTTTCTCAATGCAACCATATGCAACATGCTTGATCTTGTAGAGCATCATAAAACTCACAACTAACTCTTCTGTCTTGACACTATGTCCCAAAAATCATTCCTCATGATAAAGGTGTACTCCTCCACCATGGCATCCTACTAAACCTATTGATCTATCACTTCCTCGAAACTGCAAGGCTCAACATCAACAATGTTACTCATTAGCACCATATAGTTCGAAAACTTCCTCGGGGGCCTACTCTCCTTGAATGCACTCCTAGGATCCTCACCAACATCCCTCAATGTCTACAATAGCCACCTGTGTCTCCTGATAGAATTGGAAGGGGATAAATCCTCCTCTCCACATGAATTTTGACTCCCTAAAATAGAAGTTGTTGATTGATGCTCATCCTTTGGAGACTATTTCTCCTCGTCTTCTGTCACTGCTGATGACTCCTGATATTTCTTAGAAGCCAAGTTCTCCTCAAACTTAACATCGCTGCTCACAATTGTCTTCTTTTGCACTGGTATGCAAATGCTGTAAGCCGTTGAGGTCTCATTGTACCCCACAAATATTCCCTTCTATCATGAAGGCTCCAACTTTGTCCTCTTCTCCATAGGAACATGGATGTAGACTATACAATCAAAGATCCTTAAATGTGCTATCTCTGGCTTCACTCCTCATAATGCCTCCTTCGGAGTCTTGTCCCCCAATATCCTATGAGGACTTCTGTTCTACACATATATTGTCATGTTACATGCCTTTGCCCAAAGAAACATAGGAAACGCTTGGTCATGTATCATATCCCTGGCATAACCAATGATGGATCAATTCTTTCTCTTCGCAACCCCATTCTGTTGAGGGTTGTATGAGACTATCAACTCCCTCTTTATCCCTACCTCCTTGCAGAAATCCTTGAAGTCATTAGAGGTGTACTCTCCTCCATTTTTTGACCTCAAGACCTTGATATTCTTTCCTGTCTGGTTCTCCACCTAAGCTCTGAACTCTTGAAATTGACTGAAGACCTCATCCTTGGTCTTCATAAAGAAGATCCAGGTTTTCCTGGATAAGTCATTAATGAACGTCACATAGTACGATGCTCCCTGCACTTATGCTATTGACATTGGCCCACTCATGTCTGAATGTATAATATCCAAGATCCCCTTGGACCTAATTTCACTGCTTGGAAAAGAAACCTTGTCATTCTTGCTAAGTGCACACTCCCTGTTGCTCAACACTAAACTCTAGAAGACCTATAACCATCTCCCTTAGAATCAACAATTCCCTGTAGTGTATGTGTACCAACCTCTTGTGCCATATCTTACACATTATGTCATTGTCATGTACCAAAGCTTGAATAGGCTTTCCCTGCAACCTGTATAAAGTTCCCTCTCTAACCCCAATGACCATTGTTGTGTTTGGGCTAGCTTTATTTGGATGTATGAGTACCTACCCTCTCTGAAAAGTAATGGTAAAACCTTTTTCCTTCATAAATAAGGTTGAAAGAAAGTTCTTCTTCAATCATGGTACATAAAGCATATCCTGGGCATCAAATGAACCACCTAATTCAAGTTGGAACAAAATAGTCCCTTCACCCTTAATTGCATACTAGGCATCATCACCAAGCTCCACATGGATCCCTTAGTCCTTATTCTAATAATACTATTGAATATCTCCCATGATTTTGTCATATGACGAGATGCACCACCATCCAAGTACCACACACTCCTGATGGTTGTGCTGGTAGAAAGGCAAGAAACTAGTGAGAAATCCTTCTCAAACTTTGTTGCAAACTCATATAGCCGCGTCTATGATGATGTTCTTATTTGTGTCTTTCCTCTTCCCTTCTTCTTCTCCGAATACTGAGATGCATAATGTTCATTGTTATGACATTAGAAACACATGATTTTACTCAAGTCCTTCTTCCCCAGTTGTGATGTTCCTCCATCACTGTTACCCCTCTTGTTGGAACCCTTTCCTTTCACCTTCCTTGTCTTACTGACAAGGGCCAAGTACTCATCGCTACTTCTCTGCTTGTTTCCTTTAGACTTCTCTCGATTCTCTTCTTGGATGAAATCATCCCAAAGCCTCTACCAATCTAGGAGTTTTTACTGAGCACAAACTCCCTTGACAAATGGTTCCCAAGACTTGGGAAAACCATTCAATTCCAAATTAATGATCTCTACACCATCCAATTTCTCCCCTATATCTATAATTTGATCACCTATCTAAGTGATCCTCATGAAGTAGCTGGTAACATTGTCAAATCTAAACATCTACATAGATTTTAATTTATTTCTTAAGACTATCTTTCTATTAATGTTAGTGCTCTGGAATAATCCTACTAGGGAATCAAACTTCTCCTCGGTCGTACTCTTCGGATAAGTGAGGAATTATATGATCCTTCATTAAATCCAATATTACCCTCTCAACTTTAATCTCCTTCTTCATGTGAACTACCAAAGCTTGTGGATT
Source organism: Picea engelmannii (assembly GCA_009831015.1). Lineage (NCBI taxonomy): Eukaryota > Viridiplantae > Streptophyta > Pinopsida > Pinales > Pinaceae > Picea > Picea engelmannii. Next base: position 628,910 of record ML786876.1, on the reverse strand, counting down.
TGTCGATGGAATAGCTACTTTGTCTACTATCTCCTAAAAATCATATTCCTTTAAAGCCAAAATAACTCTTGCTTTCCAAGATAGGAATTTGGATGCTCCATCCAATCTATCTCCAACTCTTAAACTTGTTGTTTCCTTCACTTAGACTTGATAATCTATCCTAAAAATAATTTGTTGTTGAAATTTCCCCTGTACTGACCTATATGATCCTGTACGCGTCTGTCACCATTGAAACCCACATATGTATGTGACTTTCTCTAAGAAAACTCGTGTATGTATGTGCATGTTCCTACTGCAACCCATGTACAACTTCATATGATTGCAAACCCCGGTTCTACTTCAATACAATTGTTTCCTCGAAATCCAACCCTTGATTTTTGACCATTGGTTATAGATTTGTTGTGATCTCCTTACAAATCTGATAGATTTGCTATCAACTATTGTGGATCTTTAATTTCGCTTCCTCTCAGAGTGAGAGCTCTGATACCATATTGATTTACCAATCCCAACACCAAGGTATCTTGTTGTCTAGTGATTTCCTTGTTGTAAATCAACTCATAAGCTCACGAAACAAAATACACTTGTTGGAATAATCAACTCAAATAAATAGCGAAAGCAATACTGGAAACCAAAATCTCAAACACACTACACAATATATTTTTCCCATCAACTAAGCTTATCGTTCAAATAACTTCAAAGCTTACAAGGGTTGCCTTACTGGGAAAATGTCCCACGGAGAAATACAAAAAACTATAGACAACACCTGCAAACCCTAGCAACTTCTGGCCTATTGTACAACCTTGAACTTTCATGTTTACCAAGATGTACATGCCTTTCCTTAAGAAAACTCGTGTATATGTGATTTTCTCCACTAAAACTCATGTACATGTGCATAAAGATTGTACGACAAACTCTGTATAGTGTGATCCTATTGCTGCAAATCCAATCTGTTGAAACCCACTTGTAGCTACCTCTATTCTCTCTTCTCCCTGACTTGTACTAATCTCTAGATGGAAGTCCTTCTCCACCTATGCAAGATCTCCTTGAGCAAAAGTCCTTCTCTGCTCTCTATGTCAAATCAATCAACCTCCCTTATTTACCATAGCCTTGATTTTATAATCTTGAGTTATGACCTAACCCTAATCCCCAAAGTGATTGAGGAGAAACATGATCCCTCGAACTCTAAGAATGAAATGTTGTGTAAATACCACAAGCACAACTCTAATCACATAGACGATTGCCTAAAACTTACATAATTAAATGCAAACAAAGGCTAAATCCAACAACTATCATTGCAAAAGTAAATGCCAAACTCAAGATCTATAAGGACCTTATGACTCATCATGAAACCCCACAGTATTCCAAGAAGAAGAAGAAATATTATCCCTAACTTTATTCTTATTCTTTTGATGAGGAAGAAAAAACACCCCTCTTAAGTCTCCCAAAAACAAGGAGAAGGCTTATGTTAACCATTTTCCATACAGTATACCCCCAAAGTTGTAGAGAGTATCCACATTATCATAGGTGCCCCAAGAACTACCAAATATTGGATCAAAGTCGTGTCCATCTCTCACCCCAAAAGGGCACACCCTTCAAGTGATTCCCTACATGACCTCATTGACCTAGATACCATACTCTCACTGCACTAGGTAGGATTTTCCCTAGATCAACCTACTCAGGGGAACTAACTCTCAACCTCATTGATGTTGAGGGTTCCTTGCCTTCTTACAATATTAGAGCAATTTTTTTAACCCAATAGGAAGCTCCTCATAAGTCTTTAGATCTCTTTCCTCCTCTTGATATCCATGCCAACCCATCTCCTATATCCTTTTCTTCCTCCTTTTTTCAAAGTTTATCCTCTCATGTCTTTGGGATGTCCTACATAGATGTTCCCTCACAATGTCTTCACTAGAGAGTCCATATAATCAAGGACCTTTTTGAGTTCTCCTTCAATCCTAGAAAATATCTATCCCCTTCACTCTTTTTTGATCCCTCCCACTTCCCTTTCACAAAGGAGAAAAAGTCCAACGTGGTCAACTTGTGCTTCATCAAGATCCATCATAATGACTTCAACAATATCAAATGAGTTAATCCTATATTTTCCCTTAACATCATGGAAACTCATGTGTATCATGCCCTTATTTCCAAATACAATTCTCCACCTATTGGACCATTTGAGGTTTCAATAATTCTAATATTAGACCTCTTGGAGATGCTGTGACCCCTCTTTGTTTTGGCCCTAAGACAATGGACACCAATTTTCTAGTATTTTTAGGAGTATAATATCTTCCTAGGCCACCCTTGGTTGAATGTGATGATGGTTGTACCTTGTACCTTAATGATTGAGCTCTTGATTTTGCATGAAGGTAAGACTTGATTCATCCAACATAATCTTACTCATTTCTCTTTCCTTCCCATGACCACTTTGAAGTCTCACCCCTTAGTCTCTTTTATTTAGTCTTAAAGCTTATTTGAGGCCTCCTACTCTACCCAATAAACCTCCAAATTCCACTCGAGTAGGTTAGACTATTTTTCCAACCTTGCTCATCTTTTCTCTTTGTACATGTTGAGCATCCTTCCACACCCCCAACTGAGATACTCATCATCTTAATCCCCTCTCTCTTCTTTTTCTTCCCTTAACCCTCTCCTCTCTTCTTGGATTTTCATGCTCCTCCTTGGTTCATTCATCATGTCCACTTTCTCCTTGCCCCTATCCCTCATATGATTAGAGAAAGTATTTCCTATATCCCCATCCTTTTATAATTCATGGGTTCACATGCCTTGTAGTTATATTAGCTTCAAAATGTCTCCATATTTGGATGTGGCTCACCAAGTTGAATGAATCCCCACCTTGTAATGGGACCTCTATGGGGCCAAATTGGGCCTTCTATTGTTTATGTTAACTACTTCCTACCTCAAGAAATCAGCAACACCCTCTTTCCTCCTTCACCTCACCTTTTCTCTTTCACTTGTGTCCTTCCTTGTTTCCCCTTTTTTCTCCTCCCTCTTTGGTCACCTCAATGGTGATTAGCTCCCGTCGGTGACTTCTTTAGGCAGGGTGTGAATAAAGATGGTTTCTTTCTAGGTGGGTCTGATTACCATACTCCTTCTTTTGTGTATCCTTACTAAGACACCGGTCTTTATTGTTATATAATGTAGGATATAACTATGAGATAACCTCCCTAATCATCTCCCACCCCATGCCCTCACTAGTGGTTCTCTATCATTGTCACGTCCTTCACCCTCTTTAGCTTTGTGTTGGTGTTTCCCACTCTTTCCTTTGCTATATCTTCACCAACATCACCACCCTCTCTCCTTTCTCTTCCCACCTTCACTCACTTCTTGTCCTTCTTAGGTAGTTGGTGTTTCCTCTTTCCTTGCTTGGGACAACCCTCTAACATTTATAATGTATCTACATAGATTACTCTAGAACTAATATTACCATTCTCACATATTTCTCACACCTCAGTAGGTTACCACATTGTGAGCTTTCATGCTCGAGTAAGTACATGTATCATTCTCTTACCCTCTCCCTCCTTCTTTTTTAAACATTTACTTTCATATCCTAGCAACTATTCCACTTCAAGGGTAGTTAGACTTAGTTACACCCTATTTAGTTGTAGCTTTACTTTTGTAATTAGTAGACTCACTTGTGTCCTCTCCTCACATTCTCTACTCAACATGTATCTTCGCTTCTTGCTCTTCCTTTTCTCTTTATCTTACATCTACTTGATATCATACACCTACAATGATCCATGTAGCTTTACTTTGCTTCAATTATTGGGGCATGAGGGTCTTCAATTGGGAATCATGACCTAACCCATGAATAATTCCCTTGCAACATGGGGCATTAGCTCATGCTAAATGTGTTAGTAGGTACCTTCCCCCATGCATCATTTCTTTTCCTGTGTTGTCACCTTTTTTTTCTCTTTTCCTTCTATTACTTTGATGCTTTCTCCTTCTTTGTTGCAACTCACTACTATCCCATATTATGGATAAAAACTTCTATAATGGTGGCAAATTTTAGGTAGTGTATGGAATTTACACTTTAGTACTCACATACACCTACATACTTAGAGGTACCAGGGCTTGACACATTTTTGTGATGTCTCCATGCATGATCTTCCCATTGATGACATTAATACATCTCATCTTAATTTGAAGGCTCTTATGTGTTGGATCACACTCCCTTGAGTCACTCTACCTTATCCTAGATTTGTGACCTCCTTTAGATGTCTAGCACTTAGGTAAGGTCCCCTATCACCTACTCTTATGTCTTTTGGATTTGGTCAATGATTTGACTTTGCTAGACCCTTTGGGGCACCCATTGGAGACACTCTCCTACTAGTTAGGAATTGCCCCAGGCTTAGTTCCCTTAATCTAGCCCACAATTAGTTGGAATGCTTCATTTTGGATCCTTGATGACCCAAACCCATTTGGGCACACTTAACAATAGGTCAAATTGATGAAACCTCCTTCCTTACCCCCTTCTAATTTCTTAATGCCAAGTGAACTATAGGTTTCTTAATCCATATTATGATTGTAAGTCACAACCCATAGAATAGAGTGTGCCTCTCAAAGGAAACACTTATGGCTTGGCTCAAACCTCTGGTTCATGGTAAAATCCCACAATACACTTCAAATAGATGAAATAATTTTCCTATCAACTAAGCTAATGTTCATTCATGCCTTCATGTCACTTCCTAACCTATTTTGATCACTCCTCCCCTCCTTGTAAACTCTCCTGTATCTCTCTCTCTCTCTCATCATTTTGAAGGAACACTTTTGAATTATCATCAAATATTGATATAGATCCTCTACTGCTTCTCCATGCCATTGGGATACTTGCACCTATCATCTCTAGCCCGTCTATAGGTATCTCTTGATTATGATTTGGTTTCTTCTTTGAAGGCTTGTTGGCTTGAGCTAAGGCATATCCATTTTAGTTTTGTCCCCTCCCGCACCTTGTAGGATTCAAATTTCCTACCTCAAGAGAGGTTTTAGCATAGATAGGGTAAGGAAGGTTTCACCTTTCTAAGGGCATATTGGGTTACCATCCAACACATTATTGTTTCATTATTTTGCATGGTATATCTAGTTTGTTTTATTACAATGTATTGGAGGCTAGGTTCAAGTATATTTTGCAGGAAGGTGTAGTAGCATGTGCAGATCCATTCAATTGGAGTAACAATCTCTTGGAGTTTTGTCACATCTCTCATCTTCAACCCAAGTAACTTCAACACACACAACATCATTTTTCTTGGTTCCTTTTCCCCTCCCTTTCATCTTGAAAAACTGAGTTAATTATCTCACCAAAGGAAACTAACAAATTAACCCTAGTTCTTTTGTTGTTCTTTCCTATTTATTATTGAACCTTAATTGAATTACCTAATTTAAGTTACAACTCTAGATAACATAATCAACTCTAAAACCCTAATTATTTTAGTGGCCTTACATTTTACTCTTTTCTTCCTATCTTCGCCTCCTAAGGTTTCTCAGTTTATCTCAAACACTAAGTGTTGATTCCACTCCCTCACTCCTCCTTGTGGTAGCACGATACCTCTTTCTAATTGTCACACTATACAAGTCTCATTGTTAGGGATTTGATAACCATAGCCTCCAATTCGTTTTGAATCCAAACATAATTCTCTCTTTTTGTCATTAGTGAGTGCCATTATTGCTTGGGTTTACTAGGAAGAAGTGATGGAGATATGCAGGTTATGATGACTTAAGTAGAAAATTATAAAGGGGTGAGGGGAGGGAGTAAAAATAATTGATTAGACATCCTACAAGGAAACATGATGTTGGAAATTTAAATCTATATATCTTTGTAATTATTAGCACAAGTCCACATAGAAAGAACAAACTTGGGTAACTAGTGATGTATTCACATTCAATTGTGTAAGCCCATATCTCATTAGGAAAGTGAGCATGCAAGGAAAAACACAACATATGCCTTACATGGAATTGAACCTATATCTTTGTACTTATGAGCATGAATCACACTAAAATACTAAACCATGGTCTTCAATGAAGTACTCAGTTCTACTCAGTTCCATTAAACAAAATCCATGTCCCTTTAGGGAAGTGGGCATTCAAAGTTGAGACACAATAAAATCTCTATAAAGAATTGAACCTAAATATTTTCACTCGTGAACACAAGTCCACATCAACATACCAAACTAAGGTCTTCAATAAAGTACCCACCTTTTACTAAGTAAGACATGTCTCATTAGGGAAGTGATAATGAAAAGTGCATATGCATTGAAGGTCCTATAAAGAAATGGACTTAGATATTTATACTTAAGTTGAGAAAAGGCCATGTCAATGGGAAATGTGTGAAACACATCCAAATTTATTATATTTCATGCAAATAATACAACAAGTGCTGCATGGCAACATAGTCCCTGCCGTGCTGGGGATGGAATATGCTGGAAAATGGCGTTGTTATAGCAAGATTTGCCTCACCCTCTGAAAACTTGCACAAAAGGCCTTTTTCCATTTCCCTATGCAGACTTGAAGTCCCTTTTTGCAAATACCAGAGCTAAAAACATTATTTTTCCACATATACGCATCCCACCTATAGTACAACATGCGTATATGCAGGTTGCACCAGTACAGCCCGCGTACATAAGGATTTGTGCCCAAAATTAAAAAAATGGTGTCGGGTTTCCATGTCACGTCACGAGATCCATGATCCTTGACCTTCCATATACTGGAAACGTTCCAAATCGACCCTTCAGTTCCTCTTGAAGGATACAAATGGGCCAAATCTGAGCTATGGAAAAGAGGAGAAGAATTCAACTTTGAGAGCAAAGTTTCTCTGGAGAAATTATTCACTTCATATTGAGTCTGCATCCCTGTGTCCTTTTAAGTCTGAACACATTGTTCAGCCCCCAAGCTCTTCCCTACTTGATTGAGAACCTCATTGTATCTCTTATATGATCTTGTATGTGGTGGAGGATTGAAGTGGTGGAGGCCCAGCTAGAAGGAACTTAGTTTCTCGGTTCCAAACCATGTCGACACGGAAGTTTGTAATTCATTCACTTTTGTTGATTACATTTTAATAGAAATACTCTTTTCTCGTCCAATTAATATCTTGCAAATATTTGAATTTTTATTCCATGGGTGTATTTGTTATGAATGTTGATGGATTATGCTATTGAATGTGCTAACATTATATATTATCACTATATTCTTGCGTTTCTTGGTTATTGAGGACAAGTTGCAGGTGTATTGCTTTGAGTCAAGTGCTCAACGGTGGACTTCATCGAACGTTTGGACGAGGTAGGCCTTTTATCTTGTCTCGCTAGCATATTTGTTTATATGGCATGCCTGAGATTAGAGTTGATTTCTGCAGTCATTTTCATCTTTTGTGGTTTACCCCTAGCTATAGAGAGATTTTCCTCGTAACAGAATTGGCGACCATACTGGGGATAAAATCTTCTTTTTCGAGGTTTGGAGTGTTTTTCTCCTTAGATTGCTCTCGTTTATATTGAGTTTCTTGTCGTATGACTGCTTGACAGCCTCTGTTCATTCTGAGTCTGAGTTTCTTATACTTCTCCCTAGCTTGGCTGTGTTTTGAAACATATACGCGGGTTTTTGCCTGACAATCGCGTACATACGCGTGTTGTCCTTCTCCAAGAAGCGTATATACACGCTTTTCCCTTGAACAGTCGTGTACATCACTCTTTGTTGATTGGTTGCTGGTTTTGATGATTGCTAAGTCTTCTTGGGTCTCTATTATGACTGTTAAGTGTCTGTGGAATGACAGGAAACCTTCCTTTGGTTGAATTTTTGGGCTGTGCCTTTCTCATCATCCTTTTCATTTGATTGTCCTTGTGTCTTGGGCTGGGTGTTTTGATTCTTGATATCCTACTTGGTTTGTCTCTGTTTACATACAATAGAGTTTTTATATCAAGTTGTTGTTCAATCCTTGCATTTTCATTCTTTTATATTGGAAATACAAAAACATTAGGCATTTTACATTGTTGGCATTTGATATTTTGAGTCTTTATCATTGATCTTAGTACATGTAAAGAAAGATTGCATTTTATTTACAATTGTAGAAGTGAATTGAGAATTTCATTTTGAAAAGCATATCATTTATTGGGAATTGAAGTTAGGACTTTGCATTGTATTCATATTCAATTATTTTACTTGCTGAGTCATAACATCACTGGTTTCGCACCTTTTTGAGTAAGCAAGGCCACTAAAAATAACACTATAATTTAAAATTGATTAGTAACGATTTTATTTTTCTA
>ML786876.1:600216-617061 GCA_009831015.1 Picea engelmannii | reverse complement strand
CTTAGTTGCTTGAATTAGGTACCACATAGGTTACTTGCAGGGGTTATTCTGCAGGTACCCTAGGTCAGATAAGGGTCGAACAACACACAACCTTTATGGAGGATTACCTCTTCGGGGGGATCTGACCAACTGGTTGTTAAGCCCATGAGGGCCCTTATAACTGATTCAGATACCTCTGATATTTAGCAGAGGAGTCTTAGGCCCCTATTGGGCGAGGCATACCTACTAAAGGGAGGCCCCTTTTAGCCACTTTATCTCGTTTATGTGCATATTGGTCATTTGATTACTTTTGGTGTTCTGTTTGATTACTAGTTGGCCTTAGGATTTTATACCGTGCCTTGAATTGTCATTATCGTGGATAGTGAAGTTCCTGTGGCTCCCTTATTTACCGCTACCCCCCCTATGACATTCACTCATTTCATGGGGATGAATTCGTCCACTTTTTATAATGGTATGCAGAATTATGATACTCAATACATGCCTTGGGTCTCTAATCATTTTTCTATTGATATGCCAAACATGCCTTCACCCTTTCCATCCTCTCCTTTGCTTGCTTATATGAATCCTATTTTTGGATCCCGGGGCATGATGATTCCGCTATCCACATCTTCATTTGATAAGAGTCATGTTCCTCAACCAACTCTCAGTGTGGGAGGTTGGAATCTCCCCTCTTATAGATCCAATCCTAGCCACATTTTTTCAGGAACCAATGCTAAAATGGGTGATTATTCTACTTATTACACCCCATATGTGTATCCTTCGTTCGCTATGCCAGTTCCTACGAACACTTTTCCCATGGTGGGTCCCCATATGTCCTCTAGTATTTCATATAGAGGGAATCAATTTTATGGTATGGGCTACCCTCTTCACGGAACTCCTTCACATGGGGGCAACATATATCCTCACTTGAATAATCCTTATCATGTTTTTTTTTCTTCGCAAACATCTGCTTCAGTGATGATGCCTGTGCAAACCTCTATGGATCAATTAGGTGGAGGATACTACTTTTCCAGACAAGGACATGGTGTAAAACATGACCCTTTCTGGCCTGCAATGTCTCAAAACTAGTCTTTCCCAGGACCTTGGTCTCAAATGCCACAACTCACCACCAACACCAATCCATTCACTACAAGTCATACTAGAATTTCATCACCAACCTCTGTTAGTCATGTTGGAGATTGGTTGACAACCTCTACAAGTCATGTTGAAGACCAACAACCAGCCGCTGCAAGTCACGCTGGGGGCATCACTCTAGTCGCCATGAGTCATACCAACATCACATCTCCAACCTCTGTACATCATGTGGGAGATGAACCTCTAGCCTCTGCCAGTCACGCTGAGAGCATGTTGCCAGCCATTGTGAATGATGTTGGGGGCATTCATACGATTGAGAAGCCTAGACGTGTCAGACGTAAGTCCAAGTTACTTTGTAGGATTTGTGAAGGAGATCACCTTACTCATTTGTGTCCTACTACTGCTGGGATACCAGAATCATGGTCCTCACCTAGGGGCCCTTCAGGTTCTGAGTCATCTTTGGTTTTCCAACACTCTGTTTCTCCTTTGATTGACACGGCAGTCATGCCGATGCAATCATCACATGACCCCACTCCTATTTTTGCGGGTGGTGCGTCTCCTGGCCTTGTTGTCACACATCCTTATCAACAAATGGTCGAAGAAGTGGTTGCACCGATGCAATCTCCGGTCAATCCAACTCTTCTTGTGGAGGGTGATGCGTCTTTCAACCATATCATTAACATTTCTAGTACTGCACCTTCTAAACAAGAGAGAGTTTTAATCTCCCCAAGTACTCTCTCTCCAAGTCTTGGAGAGGTTCCCTTTGACTGGGATGGTCTTGTGAGGTATCCAATTCCTCCTCCCATGCCTTTTCAAGTAAGAGACATTCTCTGATATATCGTTGAGAAGGTAACCTCCGTTAGCACTTTATCCTACTCGACTTAGAGAGATTTGAGTTTTCCCAAGCTTGTGTCAGTTATTCATAAGATGTTGACCTTTCACAGAAATCCTGCACGAGAGCCTTGGCCTCTCCCATGACATGCCACCTAGAAACCCCCCAACGAGTCTAATTTAAGCTCTTTTCTGACTTGTTTAAAAAAGCGAAAAGATTGTCGAGTGAATTTGTCTCTTTCACACTTGTTAAGTGGATTTGAAAGGTCGTGAGTCTTGGTTAAGCTCTTTTCCGACTCGTTTTCAAAAAGAAAAAATATTGCCGAGTGAATTTGTCTCTTTCACACTCGTTAATTGGATTTGAAAGGTCGTGAGTCTTGGTTATGCTCTTTTTCGACTCGTTTCAAAAAGAGAAAATATTGTCGAGTGAGCTTGTCTCTTTCACAATCGTAAATTGGATCTGAAAGGACATCTATTTGGTGCGAGTTTATCCCTTTTTCAAGCCAAGTAGACTAAGATTACAAAAAAGGACATTTTTTTGGCGTTAAGTTGTAATTGCACCTCATGCCCTTGCTTGCAGTATTGAGCCTATTTCTGGTTCTCGCTTTTGTGTTATAAGTCGTTCACCTCAACAGTTTGCATCCTCAACCAAGCAGATCCTTGTCTATATCCTTTGCAGCTTGACACCCTATACCCAGGAGGAAACATTCCCCCGAGTGTCCATCTCCTGCATGCATCTCCTTGCATTGAGCATAGGTATGTTCCACTGTTGGAACTAGTTTTGCTTACTTGTGACACTCGTTTCCTCCTCGATATCATAGCATTCATTTGACTATGAAAAAACAAAAAAATACGGATGAGAAGGGAATATTATCTTATATTGGCAGCAACCGTGTCACCTTTGAACATAGCACAAAATTTTCGAGTCCACTTGTCATCAAAATTGGATTTAGCATGACCTTAGGAAGCTGAGCTCGTTACAAAGAGTTTAATCCCTCGATTGGTTACTCTTCCAGTCCCTATGGAGAATTTAATTGATGCCCCCTGCATCTCAAAGTTTCATCATTGAGTCTATGTTGCTAGAGTCTTCCATATGTCTCATGCTCTTGTTCAAAGGATGTCTATCAACCTGTGTCAGCCACTCCTCATAACTCTTGACTTTGCATGTTGGCCATACCCTCATTGTGTCTCAAAATCACATGAAGTTGTAGTCCTATTACGCACCTTGGTCCTACTTTCCTCATTGGTAGGTAACCTTGAAACCAACAGTCGACATTTCATCATTGGTCATTGACTAGGTGGTTTCCCTTGTGTTTGACGGAAATACATCTATTCACACATTGGGATTGGTGTAGTGTCTTGGATTCCATTAACATTGGTGGTTTCCTCGCCTTTGTCAACAATTTTCCTTATTGGATGCTATTCAGAGGGTATTTTTTGTGTACCGCTTGCATCTGGCACATGCGAAAGACGCATAGGGTTGTTGGTTCGTGAACATGTTCTTCGTCTGATTTCCTCCAAATCATCAAGATCATGATTTGTACCTCGTACCGAATGATGAGAGATGCCTTAATGCTCTCCTTTTAGCGGGTCTCTTTCCATCAACTTCAACTCATCTATTCTGGAGACGAAACCTAGAGTCCTATGAGTACCTAGAGGCTTGCAGTCATTAGTGGCAGGTACTCTTGCCATCGATAGTTGGGAATACATCAATGTCTCCTGATCAATGGATTCTTCAAGTGTTCGACCCCAAATCCTTTATTCACACTTGTAAGAATGTACTCGGTTCCTTGATACCTACTTTCATCATCGGTAGGTTGTCTCACGTTTGTTAACGGTATACCTCAATGACTGGTAATCAAACGAAGTCTCATTGTGTTCGACCTCAACTCCTTTATTCACATGATGTAGACTTGCACCTTTGGCGAATTTTGTAGAAGACTTGAAGACATCAATTTATAGTCGCAGCTTTCTTGAGTTGTTGCTACCTTTCATTGGACCAATACCTATGTGACTTTAGTGATCATGGGAGATCATATTGTACTCCATTGTATACATATATATTCATATTGATTTTGAGACTAGTTTTACCGGGCCTTGTTCATGACTATGAAATCCTTTGGCATGTGGCCACCTTTGTATTCCCTATTCATGGCCATGAACAGTTGTTTGGTATATTTTCACATGGATCTACAGTGAAATTCAAATTGGCAGCCATGTGTGCAAAGTCAATACAGATTGTAATGAGCAACTAGTTCTTCCAGCTGGGTCCCCATTACTCAACTTCTGGGTCTTATAATATATTTCAGCCATCGTAGATACTCCTCTGACCTCACACATTAGGGGACATCTATTATAGCAAGATTTGACTCACCCTATGCAAACTTGCACAGAAGGCCTTTTTCCATTTCCCTATGCAGACTTGAAGTCCCTTTTTGCTAATCCCAGAGATAAAAACATTATTTTTCCACATATACTCGCCCTACCTACAATACATGATGCGTATACGCAGGTTGCACCACTACAGCTCGTGTACATCGATATTTGTTCCCAAAATTAAAAAAATGGTGTTGGGTTTCCATGTCATGTCACAAGATCCATGATCCTTGACCTTCCATATATTGGGAACGTTCCGACTTGACCTTTCATTTCCTCTTGAAGGCTACAAATGGGCCAAATCCGAGCTATGGAAAAGAGGATAAGAATTCAACTTTGAGAGCAAAGTTACTTTGGAGAAATTATTTACTTCATATTGAGTCTGCATCCCTATGTCCTTTTAAGTTTGAACACATTATTCAACCCCCAAGCTCTTCCCTACTTGATTGAGAACCTCATTGTCTCTCTTATATGATCTTGCCTATGGTGGAGGATTGAAGTGGTGGAGGCCTAGCTGGAAGGAAATTAGTTTCTCGGTTCCGAACCATGTCGACACAGAAGTTTGTAATTCATTCACTTATGCTGATTACATTTGAATATAAATACTCTTTTCTCGTCCAATTAATATATTGCAAATATTTGAATTGTTATTCCATGGGCGTATTTGTTATGAATGTTTATGGATTATGTTATTGAATGTGCTAACATTATATATTATCACCATATGCTTGTGTTGCTTGGTTGTTGAGGACAAGTTGCAGGTGTATTGCTTTGAGTCAAGTGCTCAATGATGGACTTCATCGAACATCTGGACGAGGTAGGCCTTTTATATTGTCTTGATAACATATTTTTTTATATAGCATACATGAGATTAGAGTTGTTTTCTGTAGTCATTTACGTCTGTTGTGGTTTACCCCTAGCCATAGAGAGATTTTCCTCGTAACAGGTGCTGGTAAATGCGGGTTGGAATATGCTGGAAAATGGCACTAGTAAATGATGGGAACAATGGTCTATGATAAAGGAGGATATATTTACACCATGCGATCAAAATATGCATCAGTTTCTAGATTACATATCACTTTAAACCTAGAATAAACTTACATGATGACAAAGGATAAATCAAATCAACATATGCACCAGTTTCTAGATTGCAAATTTATCTCAGATTTCAAAGCTAAATAGATATGTATACATAGATGCTTATATGCTTGGATTGCAACAAAAGGAAAGTATCACAGTCATAGGATATGTACACATTGCCTCGATTACTTCTTATGTATCATCTGAAATTTAGTGTACTGTGTTCTGCTTTTACTTATGATCATTCTTTTGGATAATAACATTTTCCAGTTGCTCTTTGTTTACAACTTTTGGAATATTGTCACCCCCAAGAACATTGCATATTGTAGCAAGTGCATTGTTTGTATCCAAAGTTTTCTTTGCCATTTAAGTGGGCACGGTCAACACCAATAGTATCTTGATTAAGAAGTATGACCATTTCATTTTCCCCTAAATTTTCAACTTTGTGAGATGTTGGGCAAGCATCGGTTCTAGCGACATCACTCAGACCCAAACATTGAGGGTTGCCTACAAGAATATTTTCACTTTCTAAACATACTGATTCTATAATAGTATCCTTTGAATTCAATGAAACTTGAGAAGCCAAATCTTCTCCCATAAAATATATAGGTGCAATAGAAGTTGAAGGGGAGTACTTCGAACCCAAAATCTAGCAATTTTTCCATTTCATGCAAGGCATTCTCATCAAGAACATTTTCAAGAAGATCTTCATTTACACCAATGGTTTCATCAACATGCTTCCATTTAGGTACCGGTTTCGTAATGAAGGTGTTGATCAAGTCATCTATTTCTGTCACATCTTGATCAGAAAGATCAAGTTGCCCAATCATTTGATTTGCAACAATAAGAGATGTGTCACTGTCTATATAAAATTGTCACATCTTGTTATATTTTTTTATTCCCTTTTAATTTCAATTCTTTAGAAACAATTTTATCTGTTTCAGAACTAGGTGGAATTTGGTACTCTCCATCAATATCTATAGATGAATATTCAGAGGAAGGACATGAAAAAATATTTGCATCATTAAAAATTGATGATATCTTATCATTGCTACTGGTGCCCCCCTCTTCCAAAACAATAAATTCATTGCCATTGGCGCCCCCCTCTTCCAAAAAAATAAATTCATTGCCATTGGTTCCCCCCTCTTCCAAAATAATAAATTCTTCTTTCTTGTCTCCTGGTATGGGCATGGCAGATGTTGAGGGTTAGGTGCAATCTGAAAACTCTTTATACCCATCACATTGAAGGAAAGGATCCAACAAAATCTCCTTTGCAGTCAATCTTTGGGGTGCTGCAACCAGACATTTTTCGATGAATTCCCTTGTTTCTGGATCTTTTATTTTATTATGGGCAACAAGTTGTATACCCTGAAGAAGGAAACCAAATAATCATGTTATTCTTGAGCATATCCACAAAGGAACTATTGAGTAAACATTAATCAAACATTTACATAAATTCTAAGGGAAATAAAAATGAAAATAATTTAACAATGAAATGACAGGAAAAGAACTTACAGATGTCACTTTTCTTTAAATTATGTGGAGAAGGAGAACTATTTCATTATTGGTGCTAGCTTGTGACCCAAATTGGAACTTGTGATGCAGAGGAAAATGTGCATAACATCTTTTAATAATCTTGACTAGAGAAGTGCCAGGTAGCTTTTCACTTTTCTATAAATTATGTGCAAAGAGAAGAACTACTTCATTATTGGTGCTAGCTTGTGACTCAAATTGGAACTTGTGATGTGAAGGCAAATGTGCATAATATCTTGTAATAATCTTGACCAGAGAAGTGCAGGGTAGCTTTTCAAAATTCTGCTTGAAGTCTGTGAGAGCACTGATATGATAGTAGTGCCTTGCCCATTCTATTTTGGATTCAACAATCTTATGTGCTTCCAGTCTACATTGTCATGGTATTGCATGCTTAGTTGTTGATATTGTTAGTTGAGTTGTACAGTTTTGAAAACAACAATGTATATACAGAAAAATGCTTACAATTGTGTCAATAAGTTGCAAAATTTTATGCATATGTTGATTGGGTAGCATGGATATAGACAGATCATACTATTTCGTTTCTTGTCAACGCATGATAGGACAACCTGTAAAGTCAATGGCAAGTTACAACTAATTAAAAAGATAATTTGGAAGAGAAGGATGAGTTAAAACAATACAAAAGAACTTGTTTGATGCACTTTTTTTTTTTGTTCGGATGATATGCAAAATGACACTGGGCTCGTTTAATGTAAATTTTCTATGCACGCGAAAGTCACATAACATGTAGACAATTTTTCTTTTTTCTATAGGTACATTTCATATGGCAATTCCGTCAAGCTAGGAAGTACATCTTCTAATATAGGTTGTCTAATTATACAATGCACAATTGTGTTATTGAGGGTTCATATGACAACATTGAGGCAATGTCTATATATGTAAGGGCATTTGTTATTGCATTGTAGATAATCAATTGTGCCATAATTTATGAATGCAGAGGCAGATGCGGGAGAGTTACAAATATATTTAAGCCAATTAAATCCATTCTTCTATAATACAACCCCTTCTAAAACCAAGCATCCAATGGTGTGTCTATGGAATGTGGATATAGTACAAATTATAAATCAGAAGTTTACTTGCATATATGACAAGATTCACTCATAGTTTTGCAACAACTTGTGAGAAGACACTCCTGGCACATACAATGTGCAGAAGGAGTGAATATTGCATCTTCAAATAGTTTAAGACGTATTAGATACTCTCCTATTTCATCTGTGTGGATTTCTTCAACCACATATTGAATAAAATATTTTCATGGTGCAAAGCCATATTCCCGTTAAAGTGAAAATGCCAACATTCTTCACGTTGCTAGTTTCACATGGTACACTATGGTGCCTATGCTATTTGGTCAACTCAACTGGTTTAGTTTCTTCCATGGATGGGGGCATTTAGGTTCATTGATCTAGTGTTTTGTGGCCAATTGAATGATAAAACTAATTAATGATTGAACATTGGTTAATAAGTAAAGAACTTGAATATAATACAAATTATTATTGTGGCTTGTCAACTAAGATTGAAAGAATTGTAGCAAGTTGCATTTCACGTGCATTGCCAATAGTGGTTCAATATGTAAGGTTACTAACTCCAATTTCCTCTTTGGAGCAAGAATTGGTATGGATGTGATTCGTGAACAACCTCAAACCATTATTAGATAAAATGAATCCTTATTCATAAGATTTCATTGTCAACGCCTGATTATGAATGTGAAGGTAATCCAATATTTTTCTTTAGCATGTTGGATGCATAATTTATTTTAATTTTTTTGTATCATAACATGAAATGTTTCTCTAACATATGGAAGTATGAAGTGCTTAGTTTTTTTGAAAAGGTATTGCATTGGAAAGAGAATATATTACATTGGAAAGAGAAGATATTGCCAGGATGCAAGCAAAAACTGTCTAGAACACTGCTTTAACTTCCCCAAATGATCTGAAAAAAACCTGAAAAAGGCCATAAACTTTTTGCTACTAACGAAAACCAAAATATTTCTGATGATTAGGTGGCTAAACAAATGTGCATAATCTAGGAGCTAAGAACAAAGATTGACCCAGTCTCTTATAGGCCACCTTGTTGTTGGTCGTACACATTTTTGGTGTAGTTGCAAGTTTTATTCCATAATTTGTGTAGTTTGTTTCTCCTAGATTAAATTTGTATGTCATGAACTTGGTGGAAATTCCCCATGAACAACAACAGACACACAATCAACAAATAGATGAACCAGAGATACTAGAAACTTTCTATTTTTGGTGGAAATGATGGTGAAATATTTGATTTTGGAGGAGGAGGATTGAATACTTGACATGGATTTCGAGCCTCAAATTTGTGAAATAATTCAACAAATGGGCATGCCTTTAGTTGAGGATAGACAAACATTGTTGTTCACTGCCACATTTCCAAAAGAAATATAGAGGTTGGAATCAATTTTTCTCTACAATTATATTCTTCTAGTTATTGGTCAAATCAGGATGAAGCATAGGTCAAGCTGGGAATTCAGGTTCAAGCACTGTATTTTTTATTTATGTTTTAACAAAGGTTGTGAATTATTTCAGGAAAAACAAAGAAAGAAAAGAAAAAAAGGTGTCAATCTATTTCTACTTATAATTTGGGGCCCACCTGTGTGACCAAGGATTAGAGTCGTCTTGTGGCAAGGAAGGGGTTTAGGGCCGACCCATTATGAATATCAAATCTTGGGGCAGACCTATGTTGCGTCTTGTCAATTGAGATTGAAAGAACTGTAGCAAGTTTCATTTCACGTGCATTGCCTACAGTGGTTCAATATCTAAGGTTACTAACTCCAATTTCCTCTTTGGAGCAGGATTTGGTATGACTGTGATTCGTGAAACATAAGATATTGTTAGGATGCAGCCATAAACTGTCTGAAACACTGATTTAACTTCCCCAAATGCTTTGAAAAAACCTGAAAAGGGCGAGAAACTCTTTGCTACTAACCAAAACCAATTTTTTTATGATGCTTAGGTGGCTAAAAAAATGTGTACAATCTAGGAGCTGAGAATAAATATTGACCTAGTCTCTTATAAGTTAGCTTGTTGCTGGCGCTACACATTTTTGGTGTAGTTGCAAGTTTTATTCCAGAATTTTTTCTCATTTTATGGGATATTCTAAACTACTAAATCTCAAGAAATCTATTAACTATTACAAATCTTAGGAGATACGAGTTTAAACTCCAAATCTATTAACCTTTTGTTGGGTTACCTCCATGAATATAAACACAATCAACCATTATTTTTTTAAAAGGAAGAAAAACTCATATAAAATTATTCATCTCCATATAAAAAAACAAATGTAGGGTGAAAAATAAATCGAATGATAGATATCTTAAAAAAATTGATAGCAAATCATGGCAAGTTACCATGTTTCGATGGTTGGAAAAAATATGATGCTTCGATCATTGTTTAGAGGCCATAGGGTCTTGATGTCGCCATGAGCATTTCAACAACCAACCAGCTCCCCTCGTGTTGGTGTCATGATGCCAAGGAATGGGGTAGGCGTGGGATTCAAACCCTTCTGCTATTTGGACGAGGTAGTGAGAGAGCAATTATGGAGGGATTTGGGTTGGGAAGACCCTGGTTCGTGCTATGATGATAAAGCAATTCTAGAGCAACTATGGAGGGATTTGGGTTGGGAAGAGATTGGGAAGAACAATTTAGGTTGGGAAGAGTATATGGAGACATTACGAGTTCGATGGGAAGGTTATCCCTTTCCTATCTATGAGTAATTCCTTTCTTATCTCTTAATAGAATTTTTGGTCATTTTTTCCTTTTCTCTATGTATTTTGTTTCTCCTAGATTAAATTTGTATGTCACGAACCTGATGGAAATTCCCATGAATAGCAGCAGACACACAATTAACAAATAGATGAATTGGAGATACTAGAAGCCTACACAGGAGGGCACCCATCACCTTCGTTGCTAACATGAGTAATACATGCAGAGTTTCCACCATGGTTATTTAATCAATTACAAATTAGATACAAAATCAATTTAATTAGACAAATTACACCTAAATCTTTTCTAGCATTGTTAATTTAATTATAGAGACAAATTAATTACATACAAACTAACGACAATCAATTTAAATAGATGCAAATCACACCTAAGTTTGTTCGTTGCCACATGTTTACCATGTTGCAAACCCCGACATGTGGTTAACCATGTGGGTCGTAGTCATAATGGCAACACACTATAACATACATCGAACAACACCACCATCAAAAGGAAATTTCCATGCACCTTTCCTCCTGAACATTAATAAACTAGTTCCCTTGAAGTCTATAACACTAACTGGGCATGCTGAGATTTGCAGAGCATATCGTATATGGAGCCAATACCTAGGCATAAAATATATGGTAAAGGAAGCTATGTCCCAACCCAACAATTATATGGCACATGTGTTCAAGATGGATACCAGCGTGTTCAAAAACCCTAAATCCCTCCAAATTCCGACCAGATTGGCAATTAGTCAACATTTTAAACGGTAGATTGTATCCAACTTTAACAAAATATTGAATTCTGTGTGGTTTATGGGGGTTTTATTCTTTATGTAGACATAATTTAACATAATGGATTTTTGGTAGTGGTCTTCAGGATATTTTCTTATAGATTTTGCAGAGTTCTGGTGGGTTGATATGGTTAACTCTAACTGTATTGCTCCACTGACTGCGTTGGCCACGCTCCCTAGGGTTTCTAAGAGCACTTAATTTACTAGAGTTTGTGAGATAATCATAGGTAAATTTCATTTTATCTGGAGTTTCTGCCTCAGACAACAATAGTTGAATTCCCCACAACTAGGCCATTTAGGTTTGGAGATTAACAAACAAAAAAGCTGCAAATGTATACAAATGCGAGGTTGTCTATTTATATCACATTATACTCATTTCATTCAGTGGGGATAATTACTTTTCCTTTCCCAAAATTATTATGAGTCTTTGAATTCGTTATATATTCATAGAATTTGTTTTTCTGCGCATAAAATCTTGGAAGAACATAATTGGTTGTGCTACGTAGAAAATCCAACAATGTCTCTAATGAATTAGAGTTAGTGGACTTCATTTATTTAGCTCAGATAGAAATATACTTGTATGTATTAATATTAGAACACAAATTTTAAGTAATGGATGTCCTGTAAACTTAACTTTATTTTGATTATAAAAAATGTAGGGAAAGTGCATTCAACAAAGTGGTAAATGAACATTTTTTATATTGTTTCAGGATTAAGTTTTATACTATAGTTTTTTTTTTTTTTTTTCTGTGCATTTTGTTTCATCTCTTCTAGGCGCCATAACTTCTCAAAACTGTAGCATTAATAAAACTCAAACTCAAAGTCAAGGTTTATTTTGGAAAAAATGTTCCAAGGTTGGTTCCAAGGAATGTGTTTAAATGAACTCAAGGTAGTATAATTCCCACATAGTTATTTCACACAATTAGATTTGGCAGGTTTGGAATCGAATATGTCGAAGAAAATTTCTACATGAACTTAATTATTAATATTCATGGCCATCTCTCGATCGTAGCAAGCCATGTGCTTGCCAACAGACCCTGCAATTTTAGTTGGACGAGTCTGGAGGGATTGGTGCAGGGAAACTAAGTAGCAAAGCGCTAGTTTCACCACAAACAGTTGATCCAATGCTAGTTGACAAAAAAATCCCTTTTCCTCTGTGTGTGTGTTCATTTGGTTGTGGCTCTTCCCTCCATAGAATGTAAAAAAATTTGTACAGTTTTTCTTGTTACAAATATTTTAATATCTGTTTTTTTAAACTTTGGAATATACAATCACGTGGCCTACAATTTTAATGACTTACAATCTTATATTTTTTGTGTACGTGAATCCTAACTGGCACAAGGCTTATTCACTCAACATGAATGCACATTACGTTCATCCCTTAGAGTCTTAAAGAGTATCCAAAAACGTAACCAAGGATATAAGTGTACCAAGTAAGTGGCCTGAACTGGTCCCAAGCGTAACGAAAGCAATGAAAAGGTCTGAATGTAACCTTTGGTATAATGGGTCCTCGAGTAAATCACAGTGATTGATACATATTTCTTTATCTATCAAATTCACATTATGTATATGTATGTGCGAGTGGGGAAGAAAAAGGGGGATTCTTTCTTTCTTCCTTAGCATGCATAGCATGGGCGGAGGGGTCAAGCTGACCCCAAGTAGCACTCTGATAGAATTGGGATACATAGTGCCATAAAAAAAAATTTGAAACCAAAATTGACGAATAATTAATCTTTTCTTGTGATAGTTAAATGTATGCATACTGAATTTATTAACAAATTATCAGAAGAACATGCACCATTTACAAACAAATTATCATAGAGGGAACACATATTTGTTATGCACACATTTCTAACTTTGCACTTTTTGGTATGTTCATGCCTTCTCTTTCTTTAACAGGGGCATTACAAGTCACTTCGACAAAGGTTTCAAGATCTACAACTCGGCTTGTGGTCCTTGTCACTTGTGATGCAAAGGTGATGCTACTTAAATTGATTTTAAAATCTCTATTTTTTACTAAATAGGAAAAAAATAGGATAAGTAGGAGGAAAATACTAAGTAAATAGAAAGTAAATCAATAAATGCACTATGCAATTTCTCAAACCATCCAGGAAACTAAATGAAACTTACTTGCAAACAACAAACAGTAATAGTAATCATGAATAAAACGTATAACTGCAGTTTTTCAAATAATTTAGGAAACTAAATGAAACTTACTTGAAAACAACAAACAGTAACAATAATCAGGAATAAAACTTACTAAACAATGACTAGGAATAAAACTTATTTCCAAATAGTAGAAACTTACTGGTATTTCAACCTTGGAGAAACAACGATAGCCAAAGAACGAATGAAGCAGTGATGAATCTAGTGATGAATTAATGTGTCCTTTGTTATTCATATGATGGTGTTGGAACTAAACTGCATTGCGAGTATATAAGGAGAAATATGCTAAAGTATTGATGATGGCAGTGGCGGTGGGTGCCAAATATTGCCAAAATTCACCGCATACACAGATTGTCTAACTTACAAACTTATCCTTTCGAGATTGTATGACTTACCATTCATAATTGTTTAGCAACTGAATGGACATGATAACAATAAATAAATGTAAAGTTTGGTTATAGAAGATTTGCAAAAATGTTAATGATAACAATAAATAATGCATTATGAGATTCACTAAAGTTTGGTTACAAAAGATTTGCAAAAATGCATTCTGTCAGGGTCTATTTATCGACCTCAAAAAGAGCGCCAATGAAAATTCAATACTCAGAAATCTTAAGCTATGTAAACAATGAAGATACTGAACATATAATGGCTCCAAACTTATGATATGTGAACGTTCAAAAAATATATGTAAACGCATAAAAAAAAATGCACAATAAGAGGTCAAGATTATTATCCAATGGGAAGTTGAATAAAAGAAAATAATCTCTCTCTCTCTCTCTCTCTCTCTCTATATATATATATAATTTTCTTTCTCGTATGTCAAACTTTGAGGAGCATAGAAAATATGTCTAGTCAACAACAAACTAATTGAAGGTCAACGTAGGGACTAACAAGAAGATGAAAGGTGTTAAAATTTTGGTATGCTCGTTTAACCATACACAATGTCACATCATTGTCACCCAACCATAGGCATACACATATGCCACCCCCGAGCATAATAACATTTTCTTAGAGAGAATGACTTCGACAACTCCACACTAGAACCAACAGATAAAACCTAACCAGAAATACCATTGCTGCAACAACAACACAATACCAAGAGAACGTACCTCTACTAATAGAAGTGTACCTTTACCAAGAGAAGCACACAAGAGATATACCGAAAAGACTGTGATTACACCATGACAACTGTTGCACCACCCTCTCAAAAATTGCACCTCCTTCTGTTGCAACTATAGTTGCTTCTCCTCAAACTTGCACCCCCCTTCTGCTAAGTGAGAGTGTGTACAAATGAGATAAGGCCTCACCTTATTTATACTTATTCTTTGAGTGAACTTTTCCCACATGGCTGACCTGTCTTTTCTGGAAAATATAATTTACTTTGACTTTTTCTAGCAGGGCCGACTTCCCTTTCTAGGGTTTTCTACTTCTTTATTATTATTCTCCTTGGGCCAACTTCTCTTCTAGGGTTTTCACTCATCTATTTAATGGTTCTCTTTCTTCTGGAATATTTTATTCGAAGTACAAAAGTTACACTTGGAGGTTAATACCTCCCATAGCTACCAAAACATCAACACTCCCTCTTAGCTAGGGAGCTATTAACTAAGATGTTCTT
This sequence comes from Picea engelmannii, assembly GCA_009831015.1. Taxonomy (NCBI): domain Eukaryota; kingdom Viridiplantae; phylum Streptophyta; class Pinopsida; order Pinales; family Pinaceae; genus Picea; species Picea engelmannii. Next base: position 601,847 of record ML786876.1, on the reverse strand, counting down.
CGTGTAATGGTCTTAAACACATCCATCCATCTCACAGGGCATGGGAAAGAATCACATGGTCTTGCAGACCAATCTACACATAGAGTTACCATAGCCACACATGCTATCTCATGATCAAATAGATCATGTCTCAAGTAGCATGGTCAAACAAGCCATCGCATGATCAAACATATCATGTAACAAGTAGCATAGCCACACATGATATCTCAAGATGAAAGAGATCATATCACAAGTATCACCATCATAGCCACACGGGATCTGTCATAGTCACACACACATACTATCCGATGGTCATGTCATAGTCATGCATCTGGGGCCTCATGAACACATGTAGCATCTCTCTAGTGGGCACAACCCCATCGTCCTTTCAGACCTTATGTCATTACATATATTTCATCTAGCTCACACAGAACTAGGCATCCATCTCATACAGAACTAGGAAACCATCCAACTCACACAAAATATTGAATATGTAGTTCAACCAGTTTACACAGAACTGCGTTACTACCCAATCCAAACAGAGTCTTGGAAACTATTTATTCTGAGCCAGTTCACACATAGAACTACACTAATATCTAATCCAAATAGAGTCTGGGCGACTATCTAGTTGAGCTAGTTCACATTGAACTACACTACTACCCAATCCAAATGGAGTCAAGGCAATTGCAACTCACTAGCTCACATGGAATATGACAACTATCCCTAGAGCTATTTCTTCTGGTTGGCACACCAGACATCCAGCCCACATTGACTGGGCATCTAACCACGAGGGTTAGGCTTTGTAGTGCGCACACACTACCCATGTAGCCCAAGGATAGGAAACACCTCCAACCACACAGGTTGGCCCTCCAACTTGAAAAGATGGGAAACTCGCCCTCCACAAAGGATCCGCGTTTACTGACCTCGTGTGAGGTCATGCTGACTGGTGCCACAATCAGTAACGTGCCTGTAAATGACCACTTGCTTCTACCACAATTTGCAAGCTACTACCCCAAGAATCACATATTTGACTCATCACTCCCTCTTACGAGAGATGTCCTTCTGGACCATGCCAAGCTAGTCCCTGAAGTACAAAAACTTCACCCTTGACAGAGGCTTGGTCAACACATATGTTATCTGCTCATCTGTAGTTACATACTAGAGCTTCACTGCTCCATTATGCACCATATATCTAATATAATGGTGCTTGATATTGATATTCTTGGACTTGTCATGAAACACCAAGTTCTCTGAAAACTTCACACAACTCTAGTTGTCGCACCATATACAAGTCGTCTCTAACTCGAGATCAAACAATCCTGCAAGCAGTTTCTGAAGCCACACTGCTTCACTGCTAGCTGAACACGCTGCTATATACTCTGCCTCAGTCGTGTTGAGCGCTACACTAGTCTTCTTTCTACTGAACCATGAGATCATAGCTGATCCCAAACTAAAGCAACATCCATATGTACTCTTCCAATCTGTGACACTACCGGACCAATCTGAATCAGTGTAACCTTGTAGGATTATCTCATGATCCGAAACATATCTGAGTCCATAGTCAATTGTACCTTTCAGGTACCTCATCACATGTTTTGCTGCAATCAAGTGAACACCTCTAGGTTCGACCATATACCGACTCAATGTGTTCA
>ML786876.1:580863-600116 GCA_009831015.1 Picea engelmannii | reverse complement strand
GTATAATTCCCACATAGTTATTTCACACAATTAGATTTGGCAGGTTTGGAATCGAATATGTCGAAGAAAATTTCTACATGAACTTAATTATTAATATTCATGGCCATCTCTCGATCGTAGCAAGCCATGTGCTTGCCAACAGACCCTGCAATTTTAGTTGGACGAGTCTGGAGGGATTGGTGCAGGGAAACTAAGTAGCAAAGCGCTAGTTTCACCACAAACAGTTGATCCAATGCTAGTTGACAAAAAAATCCCTTTTCCTCTGTGTGTGTGTTCATTTGGTTGTGGCTCTTCCCTCCATAGAATGTAAAAAAATTTGTACAGTTTTTCTTGTTACAAATATTTTAATATCTGTTTTTTTAAACTTTGGAATATACAATCACGTGGCCTACAATTTTAATGACTTACAATCTTATATTTTTTGTGTACGTGAATCCTAACTGGCACAAGGCTTATTCACTCAACATGAATGCACATTACGTTCATCCCTTAGAGTCTTAAAGAGTATCCAAAAACGTAACCAAGGATATAAGTGTACCAAGTAAGTGGCCTGAACTGGTCCCAAGCGTAACGAAAGCAATGAAAAGGTCTGAATGTAACCTTTGGTATAATGGGTCCTCGAGTAAATCACAGTGATTGATACATATTTCTTTATCTATCAAATTCACATTATGTATATGTATGTGCGAGTGGGGAAGAAAAAGGGGGATTCTTTCTTTCTTCCTTAGCATGCATAGCATGGGCGGAGGGGTCAAGCTGACCCCAAGTAGCACTCTGATAGAATTGGGATACATAGTGCCATAAAAAAAAATTTGAAACCAAAATTGACGAATAATTAATCTTTTCTTGTGATAGTTAAATGTATGCATACTGAATTTATTAACAAATTATCAGAAGAACATGCACCATTTACAAACAAATTATCATAGAGGGAACACATATTTGTTATGCACACATTTCTAACTTTGCACTTTTTGGTATGTTCATGCCTTCTCTTTCTTTAACAGGGGCATTACAAGTCACTTCGACAAAGGTTTCAAGATCTACAACTCGGCTTGTGGTCCTTGTCACTTGTGATGCAAAGGTGATGCTACTTAAATTGATTTTAAAATCTCTATTTTTTACTAAATAGGAAAAAAATAGGATAAGTAGGAGGAAAATACTAAGTAAATAGAAAGTAAATCAATAAATGCACTATGCAATTTCTCAAACCATCCAGGAAACTAAATGAAACTTACTTGCAAACAACAAACAGTAATAGTAATCATGAATAAAACGTATAACTGCAGTTTTTCAAATAATTTAGGAAACTAAATGAAACTTACTTGAAAACAACAAACAGTAACAATAATCAGGAATAAAACTTACTAAACAATGACTAGGAATAAAACTTATTTCCAAATAGTAGAAACTTACTGGTATTTCAACCTTGGAGAAACAACGATAGCCAAAGAACGAATGAAGCAGTGATGAATCTAGTGATGAATTAATGTGTCCTTTGTTATTCATATGATGGTGTTGGAACTAAACTGCATTGCGAGTATATAAGGAGAAATATGCTAAAGTATTGATGATGGCAGTGGCGGTGGGTGCCAAATATTGCCAAAATTCACCGCATACACAGATTGTCTAACTTACAAACTTATCCTTTCGAGATTGTATGACTTACCATTCATAATTGTTTAGCAACTGAATGGACATGATAACAATAAATAAATGTAAAGTTTGGTTATAGAAGATTTGCAAAAATGTTAATGATAACAATAAATAATGCATTATGAGATTCACTAAAGTTTGGTTACAAAAGATTTGCAAAAATGCATTCTGTCAGGGTCTATTTATCGACCTCAAAAAGAGCGCCAATGAAAATTCAATACTCAGAAATCTTAAGCTATGTAAACAATGAAGATACTGAACATATAATGGCTCCAAACTTATGATATGTGAACGTTCAAAAAATATATGTAAACGCATAAAAAAAAATGCACAATAAGAGGTCAAGATTATTATCCAATGGGAAGTTGAATAAAAGAAAATAATCTCTCTCTCTCTCTCTCTCTCTCTCTATATATATATATAATTTTCTTTCTCGTATGTCAAACTTTGAGGAGCATAGAAAATATGTCTAGTCAACAACAAACTAATTGAAGGTCAACGTAGGGACTAACAAGAAGATGAAAGGTGTTAAAATTTTGGTATGCTCGTTTAACCATACACAATGTCACATCATTGTCACCCAACCATAGGCATACACATATGCCACCCCCGAGCATAATAACATTTTCTTAGAGAGAATGACTTCGACAACTCCACACTAGAACCAACAGATAAAACCTAACCAGAAATACCATTGCTGCAACAACAACACAATACCAAGAGAACGTACCTCTACTAATAGAAGTGTACCTTTACCAAGAGAAGCACACAAGAGATATACCGAAAAGACTGTGATTACACCATGACAACTGTTGCACCACCCTCTCAAAAATTGCACCTCCTTCTGTTGCAACTATAGTTGCTTCTCCTCAAACTTGCACCCCCCTTCTGCTAAGTGAGAGTGTGTACAAATGAGATAAGGCCTCACCTTATTTATACTTATTCTTTGAGTGAACTTTTCCCACATGGCTGACCTGTCTTTTCTGGAAAATATAATTTACTTTGACTTTTTCTAGCAGGGCCGACTTCCCTTTCTAGGGTTTTCTACTTCTTTATTATTATTCTCCTTGGGCCAACTTCTCTTCTAGGGTTTTCACTCATCTATTTAATGGTTCTCTTTCTTCTGGAATATTTTATTCGAAGTACAAAAGTTACACTTGGAGGTTAATACCTCCCATAGCTACCAAAACATCAACACTCCCTCTTAGCTAGGGAGCTATTAACTAAGATGTTCTTCGTGTAATGGTCTTAAACACATCCATCCATCTCACAGGGCATGGGAAAGAATCACATGGTCTTGCAGACCAATCTACACATAGAGTTACCATAGCCACACATGCTATCTCATGATCAAATAGATCATGTCTCAAGTAGCATGGTCAAACAAGCCATCGCATGATCAAACATATCATGTAACAAGTAGCATAGCCACACATGATATCTCAAGATGAAAGAGATCATATCACAAGTATCACCATCATAGCCACACGGGATCTGTCATAGTCACACACACATACTATCCGATGGTCATGTCATAGTCATGCATCTGGGGCCTCATGAACACATGTAGCATCTCTCTAGTGGGCACAACCCCATCGTCCTTTCAGACCTTATGTCATTACATATATTTCATCTAGCTCACACAGAACTAGGCATCCATCTCATACAGAACTAGGAAACCATCCAACTCACACAAAATATTGAATATGTAGTTCAACCAGTTTACACAGAACTGCGTTACTACCCAATCCAAACAGAGTCTTGGAAACTATTTATTCTGAGCCAGTTCACACATAGAACTACACTAATATCTAATCCAAATAGAGTCTGGGCGACTATCTAGTTGAGCTAGTTCACATTGAACTACACTACTACCCAATCCAAATGGAGTCAAGGCAATTGCAACTCACTAGCTCACATGGAATATGACAACTATCCCTAGAGCTATTTCTTCTGGTTGGCACACCAGACATCCAGCCCACATTGACTGGGCATCTAACCACGAGGGTTAGGCTTTGTAGTGCGCACACACTACCCATGTAGCCCAAGGATAGGAAACACCTCCAACCACACAGGTTGGCCCTCCAACTTGAAAAGATGGGAAACTCGCCCTCCACAAAGGATCCGCGTTTACTGACCTCGTGTGAGGTCATGCTGACTGGTGCCACAATCAGTAACGTGCCTGTAAATGACCACTTGCTTCTACCACAATTTGCAAGCTACTACCCCAAGAATCACATATTTGACTCATCACTCCCTCTTACGAGAGATGTCCTTCTGGACCATGCCAAGCTAGTCCCTGAAGTACAAAAACTTCACCCTTGACAGAGGCTTGGTCAACACATATGTTATCTGCTCATCTGTAGTTACATACTAGAGCTTCACTGCTCCATTATGCACCATATATCTAATATAATGGTGCTTGATATTGATATTCTTGGACTTGTCATGAAACACCAAGTTCTCTGAAAACTTCACACAACTCTAGTTGTCGCACCATATACAAGTCGTCTCTAACTCGAGATCAAACAATCCTGCAAGCAGTTTCTGAAGCCACACTGCTTCACTGCTAGCTGAACACGCTGCTATATACTCTGCCTCAGTCGTGTTGAGCGCTACACTAGTCTTCTTTCTACTGAACCATGAGATCATAGCTGATCCCAAACTAAAGCAACATCCATATGTACTCTTCCAATCTGTGACACTACCGGACCAATCTGAATCAGTGTAACCTTGTAGGATTATCTCATGATCCGAAACATATCTGAGTCCATAGTCAATTGTACCTTTCAGGTACCTCATCACATGTTTTGCTGCAATCAAGTGAACACCTCTAGGTTCGACCATATACCGACTCAATGTGTTCACCGCAAAACATATATCTAGTCTTGTGTTCGTTAAGTACCTCAGTGAACCAATCATCTATTTATACATGGTGGCATCCATTATATTTGAATATGTATCACTCAATAACTTTAGATTTGTCACCATCAATGTAGGAAACCAATCCTAGGCTCATCAAAATAACTGTCTGACATATCCTACCCTGGGTGCCTGCTTAAGCCCGTATAAAGGTTTCTTCAATCTACAGACATGAGACTCCTTCTCATGTATCTTGTGGCTGATTTATGTACACTTCTTATGACTACTGGAGCAATTGTCTAGGCATACTCTTTTCCCTCTTGTTGGGAGAATCCTTTGGCCACAAATCAGGCTTTGTACATCTCTATGCTACCATCAATAACATGTTTGATATTGTAGATCAACTTGGAAGTCACCACTGTCTTCCCTTTTGGTCTCGGAACCAAGGAAAAATCCATATCCTAGTCCCTCTAACTGACTTTCTCCTCTGTAACTGAAACAAGGGAATCTTCCTAGGAGGTGTCATATCTCCTCGAAGCCTCTGAAGCTTCCATCTAGTCTCCTCTACTCATGGCACATGTATTTCAATCTTGGAAGACATCTCTCTCTCCCATCTGAATATGAGGAGGAATACTTTCTGAATGATAGTCTCTAAGCCGCTAACTCTCTCTGAGATCAAGCTCACTTTGAGTCTCCATGCTCCCTCTAAAGATTGACTCCCTCTGAGTCTATACAATCTTTGAAGCCATCTGCTTCCTTTGTATGTGATGTTTCCTCTGAAGTCTCCTATGAATGGTCTTGGGGAGGCTGCTCCTCCCTACTAGATCGTAAGGGATGACTCCCTCTGAACTCTAGATCCTTCTGATTGGTACTTGGTGGGGCCACCTACCTCACCACTGGTGGATCCATATGCTCCTCATGATATGGCTCATCAATTATATATATCTTTACATCCTACAAAGTGTCACGAGACCATGCTGGTCTCTTCTTGGTTACTGCAATGATTCTGGGTAGGCCCTTCTGGCTCTACTAACTCTTCGTGATGACCTGAAGAGTGATAAACTTCATTAGAAGGTTTTCTTCAATTATATTTGGAGCCTTCTGCTCCTTACAATCAATCTCCATATGATATACTTTGTATCTCGCAAAAGTACCCTTCTTCGTCCTCTTTTTCTTTAGTACATGGATGTATGCGGTCGAGTATACAACTTCTTATCTGGGTTGTCTTCTCCATGTATCAAACTAGATACCATATAAAATGTTTCCTCCTACAATCATCACTATAGCTTCCCTCAAAGTTATCACCTGTGACTCGCCTTGAACAAGAACAACAACAAGGGAAGACAGTAGACAAGAATAATACTCTTATAATAATAATACAAACAATAGCTCCTTCTCAGAGCTATCACTTGTGACACGCCTTGAACAAGAGACAAAATAAAAATGAAATAATAATAAATAGGAACAACACTCTTCTAGTTTTGTGACCAATCATTCCTCCAAAGTAACCTTCCCGGAACAAGAAACAAGAACAATAATATCTCCATGGTAACCTCCATGGAATTTACAAGATAACCTGGAACTTGGAGTCTTATCTTCAAGAATGAGTGTTGTTGCTTTTCTTCCGAGTCTCCTTCACTCAAGATGACAAGTATTCTCTCCAACCTGTCCCCTGTACTAAGACAATATGCTTTCTTGACCGAAATCTGAGTTAGGGAATATAATGCAAGTAAACTCAAAAATCTCAACCTTAATCAATCTAATACTTTGACTAGAGTCAACTTATAACTTTAACTTTAACCAATGGTTAGTATGATAATCATAACTTCAATAGATCAAAACACAACCAGGTGTTCATAAGATCACAGTAATGCCATAACAACTAGAGGAATATAAAAAAAATCAAACGTGGAGTGCGTTGTTCCTCTAAATGTGTTGGATCTGAGATCCCTGTGGATCTACAATTGTTGCTTGGACAAAAGATCCCTTCTCTTCCAAATACCCTTAATATAATGATATAGGTTAAAGATATACAAGTAAATACCTCCGGCAGGAGCGACAAACAATGGCAAGCAATGACGAATCCTAAAACTTCAAGGTGCTCCAACTTGCAATTTGAAGGTAGCTACAGATGTGCTAGGGTAAGGCGCACTAGGACAACCAAAATGTAGGCCCAAAATTTCACAAAAACTTCACTGGTATAGAGGAAATGTAACTAGTACTGCAATTGGCGCTGCAACTGGAACTGCAACTGATGTTACAACTGGTGCTGCAACTGGTGCTGCAACTGGTGCTGCAACTGGCACAAAGCAATTGTAAATGGTACTGCAACTGCAACTGTCACTATAGGCCTAGGGTTTTATGAGGAAAGACTATTTTTTTTTTAATTTCAGAAATTTGGAGATCGGATTTGTGGGAAAGATGTGCCCTATGTAGGAAACCTCCTTGAAGGGTTCAATAAGTGCTCAACGAGCTTGACTATGAGGGAAACTGAGGATATTCCTTCCAGTGGTTAGACTATTATGAAGGAAACCAGCTCTGAAACCATGTTAAAATTTTGGTATGCTCATTTAACCATAGACAATGTCACATCATTGTCACCCAACCATGGGCATACACATATGCCACCCCCGAGCACAATAACCTTTTCTTAGATAGAATGATTTCGGCAAGTCCACACTAGAACCAACAGATAAACCCTAACCAAAAATACCATTGTTGCAGTAGCAACACAATACCAAGAGAACGTACCTATAGTAATAGAATTGTACCTTTAACAAGAGAATCAAACAAGAGAGATACCATAAAGACTGAGATTACACGACGGAAACTGCTGCACCACCCTCTCCAAACTTGCTTCTCCTTCTGCTCCAACTGCAACTACTGCTCCTCAAACTTGCACACTCCTTCTATTGAGTGAGAGTGTGTACAAATGAGCTAAGGCGTCACCTTATTTATACTTATTCTACCAATGAAATTTTCCCATAGTGTCGACTTGTCTTTTTTGCCAAATAAAATTCACTTTGACTTTTTCTGGTAGGGCCGACTTCCCATTCTGGGGTTTTCTGTTTCTTTATTATTATTCTCCTTGGGTCGACTTTTCTTCTAGAGTCTTCACTCATTTGTTTAATGGTTCTCTTACTTCCAGAATATTCTATTCTAAGTACAAAGATTACACTTGGAGGTTAATACCTCCTGCAACTACCAAAACATCAACAAAATGAACAAATTGACTCAATGCAAGTAAAAATCAATTATTAATCTTTTCCATGCATGTGGAATATAACAATTTCCTCACTGTCGAATGCGAGTTGACTTGTTATTTGTTTTATGCAATTTATAGTTATTCTATAATGTTTTGTAGCAAATAATTATTACTTTTATTTTCTACAAAATAGTACACACTTATCCTCAAATAGCCATGTAATAATTGATGGTATACATAATAAGTGTTTTATAAAGCCAAATCATCTCATAGTTATGGTGGTAGGGCCATCCATTCGACATTTAAGGCATCAATGGTGGCCACCCATTCATCTATTATTGATAGCTTGCCACATTATCCAAGCATTAAATTCATCTTGATCTCTCTATGTTTTTCTTTTTATTTAGGTACATGAATTTGTTGCTTGTTCAATCTTCAATATGAACATATTCAAAATTTCTTAGGGTTTTAACAGTGCAATGAATGAAGTTGAGAATTTATTGGTTTGTAAAATTGCAAAATTGTGCCATAAGATGTGTATATTTCTAAATGTTAATCTTTGAAATGTTTGTGTATTTTTCTATGTTTTAATATCCTAAGAAACACACAGACAAATTTAACTCGTTGTTTTCTTAATTTGTATATTTTGCATTTTTAAAATTTTAATTTTAGTTTTGTTTTTGCATATGGACAAAGATGATTTTCTTTCTAAGCTAATTGAGCACTTAAAATATGTCATGAAATTGTTATTTCTAATATAAATAAATGAACTTATAGTTGATGAGATTCCTTCATGTGGCGATGGTAAATCATTGATAAATGCCTTCGTCTGTTGTGAAGATCATCTGGAGCTTCTCTCGGACCTCATAAAGACCCTCATAATACTATGAATTTGCATGATCAAAGCTGAAATCATGACCCTGGGGCCCAAGTTCAAGGAATAATTACTAAATTATGGTCCTCCATCCACCAATTACATCCACGATGCCCTCAAAGTTGTAATGATTTTTTTTTTTTGAGGGATCCATGGCCATAAACAAATGACAACATCTCAATTCTTTTAGCTCCATTCATTATATTCATGATCATATGTCCATCTAAGTCTTTTATTTACCTTTACTAATTCCATAAGGTATCTATCTGTGTTGTAGGAAAATTCCCCTGCGGACAAGTGAATCTCCTCTTGGATTCTAGACCCCTATACCAAGATAGAAAACATGCTAACATTGGGCACTGACATTCCTTTGAATCTAATTAACTAATAAAAAAGAGAAGGATAAGGAAGAAAGTGTGATGCACCTTATTCCGATGTTTGTCCTCACTGCTCCAATTTGAGCTTGATGTTCGAGCTCCTTAGCACCGTTTGACACCTGCAATGCAATGGACAACAAGACAAAGAACTCCTACTCTACTCTATAAGATTAATCGAATCAAATCCATCTATAAGACAAACATATGTAAAGAGACATAGGTTAGAAGGAAATAGGCCAAGCAATATATTAATGAGAACTCTTAAATAAATGCTTACAGACTGTACATGTAGTTGCAACAGCTTCCCTGAGTCCTCCTCATCCAGCCCTTGCACAAAGCTCCCAAAATCATAGGTTTGATATCCTAAAGCTTTCTCCCAAGACCATAGGTTTGATACCTATAATATACACCATTCTCCCCTCCTCCATGGAAAGCTCTCATTATATAGGATTTGGAGGCTTAACCACCATAAAGAGGATCACTCATCAGATCCACTAAAAAGGGATCTGAAAGACATTTAGGGAGAAAATATCTCTTAAGGATTTTAGGGAGGAAATATCTCTCAAGGATTTTAAGGAGGAATATTTCAACCATCCATGAGATCCTCCACCTTCCCTAAAAAATAGGAAACCAAATGTGAGGTGGATTCTCACACTTAATTAATTTCTTTTTCATGAATAATAATAATAATTCATGTGCACTTGGTATTTGGATTCTCACACTTAATTAACTTCTTTTTCATGAATATTAATAATAATTCATGAGCACTTGGTATTTTGGCCTTCATGTAATATATCCCTCCTCCACATTGACTAGGGATTGTGATATAGGTTATCCCATGGTGTCAAGGTGTATGCGACACTTATATGACACTTAGGGTGAGGTACCTAGGTGTGCAAATTTCATGTGTAACATAATGCCCCCTAAAGTTTGAGGTCAGAAGAGAGAATGATGGATGAAACACTTTACAAATATTTAATTCAAGGGTGTGGAGTTGGAGAACCTGGAAGAAGCTGCAAACAACCATCAAACAATATTAAAAAATGTTCCATTTCCGAGGCAAGCATACCTATGCTCAGAATACGAGATGACTCAAAGCATGTTCACCGACCAATACACTACAGATCCATGCAAAAATATTGATTAAGGATATGGCCACCAAAGATACAATGTGGATCCATACCTCCATGACACGAACTGATCGTAGCGACGAGAAATACACAGTGGAGCTATGAGATGATAAAACATAGCCATGGACCAATATAATGTTGATCTATGTGATGGTATATACATCATCATGATCAAATGATCTCCTTCGTAGCATGGGAAAAGCAGTTTAACAAAGTGAATGCTCAACCTAGGGTCTTCGTCCCAATCCTGATGTTGTACGAATCTAGCCATGTGAATAGATGTTTTGATGTCGAACATGGTAGAAACCACTTGATTACCGGTCATTGAGGTAAACCATTAACAAGTGCGAGGGAAATCACTAGTGATCTTAATGAATCCCAAGGTACCCTAGTACATTCCAATGAATGTGAGTAAATGAGCTGAAGTCAAACATTCGTGGAATCATCCGATTAGAGTTCAATGATGTAAACCCATTGTCGTAGGTGAGGAGGCTTGTCATTGAGGAATGCAGGTCCCAAGGTACTAACTAGTTTCTAAGTCTAAATCCCAGATGATGTGTTGAAGTCGACATGAAGAGACTCGTCGAAGGAGGGCCTTGATGTATCCCCCATTAGCGACATGAAACTGAAATAGGAAAGTGATGTAGCATGGTGAATCAAATGAGTATGGACTGACATAGGAAATGGAAACTGGAAATACTACAGATGGATGGTTTGAAGTGAACGTTCCCTTGAACATGATGAGGCACGACGACTGATTTGGCAGCATTGAATCGACGAGTACCAAAATGTAATGTGACGACAATAAGAGCACTCTTTGACTAGACGAAAAAGTATGGCAACACATGGAATTTGTATGACTCAAAGACAAGCAGATTACCCAACTGTAAGACGAGACGTAAACATGTGCCATGTTTAAGGGCGACAAAAGCTCCCATAAAGGAATCTCAAAAACCTTGACCCACTTCCTTCAATTTTTCCCCCACCCAGATAGATGAGTACCTCTTTTTAATTTAACGAGCTCGAGGAGGGTAACACATGCTCGATATAACTCACCTTTGGTGAGTTCCTCTTCCTTTGTTTAACAAACTAGAAGAAGTAAGGGTTCGTCTCCATATGGGCTCTTCAATGCGTAGTTTAGCGAGTCCAGAGAAGGAAAACTTGGTGGTTTTTTTATGTTTAGAGAGTCTGAAAAGAACTTAAAGGTGACTCCAGGGTTGTCCTTTTTTGTAATGTTAGTCTCGCCGAAAAAGAGATAAACTACCACTCGAAAGATGCCTTTTCAAACCTTTTAACGAGTGTGAAAGGAAGCAAGATCACTCGAGAATCTTTTCATGTTTAGAGATTCTGAAAAGATCTTAAAGGAGACTCCAAGGGGTTCCTTTTTCATATAACCTTTACGAGTCCGAAAAAGTGATAAAATTTTACTTGGTCACATTCTCATGTTTTTTCGAGCATGAGAAAGAACAAAGATTAAGCTCAGTATTGGTTTCATTTTTACACAAGCTTGAAACAAAATTAAATTTATGCTTGTAAATTCCCAACTTAATTTCCAAAGGTAGAGATACCCATGGGTGGTTGGTACTCTTCCCCCAGCTTGAAAATCTAGCGGCATAAACCCAGAATGATAATCAAAGGATGGAGACATGCCCCCCCCCAAGCTTCATTTCATTCACCGACTTTGAGGTTGTCACCAATTTCTGTACTAGATGTAGAAAAAGGATAAGGGTGGATGAAATGAAGGTTCAAATACAAGACCTAATGAAAGACTCGACTCGACATATACAAGATCTAGATAAAGACTCGACTCGATATCTACGAGATCTAGTGAAAATAATCGACTCAACGGGAGAGGTGACTATTTCATTTTTTAACGAGCATGACATAGGAAAAGAACTATGCTCAAGACCTCTGTTTCATTTTTTAACGAGATTGCCACAGAGAAGAAAAACTATGCTCATGGCTCCAAATTCAATCCCCAGATTTTTGTTTCATTTTTTAACGAGATTTCTACAGAGAGGAAAACTATGCTCGTAGCTTCCGTTTCATTTTTTAACGAGCTTGCCACAGAAAATAAAATTATGCTCAGAACCTCTGTTTCATTTTTTAACGAGATTGCAACAGAGAAGAAAAACTATGCTCGTCAACCTCTCCTTGATCATGGCTTCCAAGAGGACAATTCTCTGGAAGGAATACATGTCAAGGGACAAACGTCAACCATGGATTTAAGGAGATCTTCGTTAGATGGAAGAAAAACACTCCAAAAGGAATACATGTTGACGAGATCAATAAGGGTAGGGAGATATGACTCTAATATCCCTATCGAAGAGATAACCATGTCAACTACCGCATCTAAGTCAGGAGAAGGGAGGGATTCCTTCTCATGCGGGGTTGAATGCATGGGACAGGTCATTACATAATTGACCTGTGGTGGGGCAAACATCACTGGCATGTAAGGACTATTCAGGGAAGGTAGATGGTTGACCATCAGATGAGGGTCAATGAATCATAGTTGGTCGATTATTACTATGTTTCTATTGTGAGGGAAACACATCACTAAAAAAAGAGTGGACACAAAAGCTCTCATAGCATAGACATAGTCTCGCCCGAGGAGTAGGTTAAAGTCCAAGGGGTCATGAACTACCATTACATCAACGTAGACTGTTTTTCCTCTCAAAGTAACTGGAAACTGAGGAAGGATCCTTAAAGGTCGACTAGCTCTTATGTCAAAGGTCAACAGATTCTGAGTCATGGGCGCAAGCCACGGGGAACCAAAATCTTGCCAAGCATTCACGAATAAGATTCTAACAGAAGCACCTTTGTTTATTATAGTGTTAGAAATATTCCTATCACAAACCTGCATGGTGATTTGGAAAGGCATGCAAGAGGGAAGATGAGGTTCTGTCAAATGATTCCAATCGATAGAAGTCATCTGATTGCTTGAAGGGGGTGCCATTGGGATAGGCAGAGTGCCCCCTTGTCTGGGTGAATCGGTATTAATGAGGTAGACCTGAGCAACATCCTCACTCTTTGATTGAAGAGTGGGATCGTCTGGTGGCGGAATTGGGTTGACGACTTTGGTTGCACTCTTCAAGGGAGGAGTGGGATTGACCGAAGGTGGAACCGAAATGACCACTTTGGCACTCTTCAGAGGAGGAGTGGGATTGACTGATGATGTAACTAGAGCAACCACTTTGGAACTCTTCAAAGGAGGAGTGGGATCGACCGATGATGTAACCAGAGAAACCACTTTGGCACTCTTCAGAGGAGGAGTGGGATTGAATGATGACAAGACTGGATCGACCACTTTGGGTTCACTCTTTAGATGAAGAGTGGGGTTGACCGATGATGGAACTAGATCAACCACTTTGGTTAGTGGTTCAACCAAGGATGAAACCAGATTGACCACCTGATCAATCAGACTTACCAGGGATGGAACTGGATTGACCAGTCCATCAACTAATGACGAGTTGGGAGAAATCTTACAATAACCAATTGGAATTTGAAGCTTTTTCAAAAGAGAAGAAGCCTCATCCATATGAGGAAAAAGGTGAGAGTAATGATCACCTTCACATAACATGCAAGAAAATTTGACAGTTGTCTTCTTCTTACCAACCTTAATGTCACTAGTTGAAGGGGTGTCACCAACATTTCTAGTAGGGGTCGATGATGTGGAAGACCACATTTCTAAGACCTTGGGAAGCCCAGGGAAATCCCCCAGAAAGTGGTCACCCTTACAAAGACTGCAAGGGAATTTGGGTTTCAGATTCTTCTTTGTAGTATTATTGATCTCATCAACACTCCCAGTACAATTAACAATAGTTGGTTGGTTGGATCCAACATATGATGTGGTTGGAGGCTTGGTCCTTTTCGAGTTCTTCTTCTTCTTCTCTTTCTATTTCTTCTTCTTCTTATCAACCTGGCTACTTGCTTTAGATATTTCACTAGGAGAAGAAGGAGAAAGGGAAGGAGACTTAACAGGTGAAGAAGGTTAAAAGTCGACATGAGGTTGATGTGTGGGTGGTGTGCTTACATCTAAAGCACTAGGTGCATTCGAGATTACCGGAGTGGAAACAACCATACCGATAACCCAATTGTGAGACCTGGAAGGTTCAAAGTGGTGATGTAAGGAGGACCACCATTTCTGTAAGAAGGAAAAACAAAAGGTTCCCTTAGAGCAGGGGTTGCTCCATTGGTAGTTCCGGGAACTGACGCCATTAAACATAGATCCAACCTAGAGTATGATAGGGAAAATAAACAACACACACTAAAGATCTAGGAAGAAATCAAACAAACAACACCTTCTCACAATGAACACACTAGTTGGTGATGAAATCCAACGTCGTGGGAACAATGTAAGAAGGGTCTAAGATAGAGCGGGTGGAAAAGTTACGTTGATGACCTTCTTAATGGACTTACACCCTGGTGCAAGCTCCCACACATAATCGTGGGTATACCCTCCAAGGAGCTCGAGTGAGTTTGGCCAACGTCGATTCCAGGTACCGTGAAGACTTTCCCCTCCACAGTCACCTCGTGTAAATACCCTAAAGAGATAGGCTACTAAGGTTACCAATTAAGACAATGATGCCTGGGGAAGCAGTCACCAGTCCAATCCACGTGCACGAACATGGTATCTAAGCCCGATATCACCTCGAGAAGGTCTGCACATGATTTTCTTCTCAAGTGACCCCCAATAATATGCACAATCTCTACACTAAGACCAACAAAGCAGGGTGAGTAACTCTATTGGCCCTAATGTGACCTTGTGATTGACCCTTGTGTTAGAAGGGCTTCCCAGGACAAAACACAACAAGTGGATTTAAACTCTCCCTATCACAAGATACTATGTTTGTTTGCAGCTTTGGAAAGTTATATTTCACACCTATTCCAAAGCCCTACACCCTAAGCTAATGTAGGTTTTCTATCAGAAAATATAAAAATGTCTAATCAATTTTTATCAACACTTTATTTTTAAGGTTGTTGTTACTTAAGAGGAAAATGGCGTGGACTAAATGGTGTTTTGATCGACTCTAAATAATGCAAATATTTCACTTCGACGAAAGCTATATTACGAGAAGGAGAAATTTTTTATCATTCCCAGATGCACAATGTCCCAATTTTTTTTATTAAACTTATCAATATCAAGATCTTCAAGAAATGAGCCAAAGAGACTGTACACCAATACACGATTCTTTTAAGAATTCAAGACCAAAAACCATGCAATTTTGCTACTTCAAATGCAAGCTAGTTTCACTACCCAAAAGCAAGCTAGTTTCACTACCCAAAAGCAAGAATGATACTATATTATTTGTTTGATTCTAATGTATAAACAAAGTAAATGAAAATCCTTTAATGCTCTCCTACTTTCAATTAAAAGAAAGAGTCAGATGCAGATGCAAAAGACAAAGCAAAAAGAGCTTCAAACAAAGAATGCACTCAAAGAAATGAGAACTGAAAGAAAACAAGTAGGATATAACTTGTTCTAACAAGAACTCAATCAAGTATTCGACAACCAACAGGCATCCAAGGAGTACAAGAAAATGCAAAGAAGAATCCAAGAAAACACAGGGAGAAAGAGGAATCACTCAAACTGTCCCAACAAACGAAGCAACAAGAAAGGGCAATTTCACAATTTTGAAAAAGCTTCAAGCTCCAATAAAAAAAATAGGAAGTGATAAGTACCAAATATCAACCTAAAAAACTTCACAAACCAACATACAGAGTCTAGGTAAAGACTTTTGCAAAACAAACTGCAAAAATATGAGCAAAAGAAGGCAAAAAACCTCCAAGAAAGAGACTAGCGCTCCCTAAATCAAGGGAACATAGCACTATAGAGCTCTATAAAGCACTGTAGGGGGTGCTTATTAGAGATCAACGCTCTGATATGCACTCCAGGGGAGCGCTACCCTTCCTAGAAATTCAAAACAGAGACAAGAAATTCACAAAAACTCACCCATAATTCACATAAATTGGTGAAATTGCTAGTGAAGATGGGAGAAAGGTAATGGATCATGAACAGACAGTAAAACTGATCTAAAAGGTGGGAAAAGGGCATGGAAAATCCAAGGAAAGACAAATCAATGTCGATCCCCAGTGGATTCACCAATTTCTGTTGTAGGAAAATTCCCCTGCGGATAGGTGAATCTCCTCTTGGATTCTAGACCCCTATACCAAGACATAAAACATGCTAACATTAGACACTGACATTCCTTTGAATTTAATTAACTAATCAAAAAGAGAAGGAGAAGGAAGAAAGTGTGACGCACCTTATTTTGATGTTTGTCTTCATTGCTCCAACTTGAACTTGATCTCTGAGCTCCTTAGCACTGTTTGACACCTGCAATGCAATGGAAAACAAGACAACAAACTCCTACTCTACTCTATAATATTAATCCAATCAGATCCATCTATAAGACAAACATATGTAAAGAGACATAGGTTATAAGGAAATATGCCAAGCATTATATTAATGAGAACTCTTAAATAAATGCTTACATACTATAGATGCAGTTGCAACAACTTCCCTAAGTCCTCCTCGTCCAACCCTTGCACAAAGCTCCCAAAATCATAGGTTTGATATCCTAAAGCTTTCTCCCAAGACCATAGGTTTTATACCTCTAATCTACACCATTCTCCCCTCCTCCATGGAAAGCCCTCATTATATAGGATTTGGAGGCTTAACCACCATGGAGAGGATCACTCATCAGATCCACTGAAAAGGGATCTGAAATATATTTAGGGAGAAAATATCTCTTAAGGATTTTAGGGAGGAAATATCTCTCAAGGATTTTAAGGAGGAAATATTTCAACCATCCATGAGATCCTCCACCTTCCCTAAAAAATAGGAAACCAAATGTGAGGTGGATTCTCACACTTAATTAATTTCTTTTCCATGAATAATAATAATAATTCACGTGCACTTGGTATTTGGATTCTCACACTTAATTTACTTCTTTTTCATGAATATTAATAATAATTCATGTGCACTTGGTATTTTTGCCTTCATGTAATATATCCCTCCTCCACATAGACTAGGGATTGTGACATAGGTTATTCCATGGTGTCAAGGTGTGTGAGACACTTATATGACACTTACGACACTTAGGGTGAGGTACCTAGGTGTGCAAATTTCACGTGTAACAATCTGTAAGCAATAGATTTTTGGTGTTGTTGGATGACCAGAACAAGCTTGAAGACAACATTTGTTGTTATGTACTCGTGAATTTTGTAGTACGACCGATGTGTTTGTATTGATGTATAATATTGAAGATATGGAAATAAAAGTTGTTGCAACACAACACAATGTGTTATTCTTACTTCATTTTTGGAATTCTGAACTTGCTTGCTAATGGAGGAGTTCATAGTATGGTCTATTTTATATTGAAATACACATTTACCTACATTGGTTTCAATTTTGAGCAATTGTTTTGAGGATTAAATCTCAAGAGAATAGGGACATATTCAATCAATATTTATCTTAGAAATTAGGCATCCCATCCACTATTTTTCCAATAACATAGCTAACTATTCATGAAAATACTTGTGTTTCCTACTCTAGAATTAAAAAAATGAAGTCCATCATTTATGAATGTAGCTACAACGTTATATTACCTAGTTTTCTATTGCGAACCTTGACCTTCGATAAACCCATCACTTTCCATCTTATCCATTATTTTCTACACTGTAACTTGGTTTACTTGACCTTATAATTTGTTTTAGATCTTTTTAATAGTTACATAATCCATTGGAAACACATAATACAACACTTAAAGGGGTGGAGCCAAGTTAAACTTTTGACTTCAAAAATCATATATGTACATTATAGATTTTGACAACTAATAAAAGGACATACCTTCATGTACAAATAGTCCTCAACAAAATCCATAGCTTTTTCATCTTTCAGTTCATGACATGGATGCTGCTCTTCTTTGCTAGTAACGCTAGGGTTATTTTCCTACAAACCCACTAGCCATAATGGAAATATTGACAACTTGGTTTAATTGTTGATTTGCATATGCTTGGCCAAGTCTTTACCTTTGCTTTGTTAATTTTGTATTCATCTTTTCCCATTGACATTACCAAACCTTCTTTTTGTAGGGTTTTCAATATTTCTAAAAATCATACTCGACAAGCCAAGAATAGTTAGGTTGGGAATTTTCACAATGATAGTTACTGAATGATATATTTTACATTAAATCTATTATGAAGATTAATCCAATGCACTTCATATAGTTTTTTTTTTTGTCAAGGCCAATACCCTCTGTTGATACCTATAAAAAAACACCATGTTTCCCAATAATTTAATAGTGAACATAGAGGAGAGAATTACTTGTGGAGAAGTAAGCAGCCAGGTTAGAAAGGCTAGAACACCAATAATGTGATTTGATTCGTACTGACAGAAGAAAATAGTATAAATAATCTAATTCAAACTAAAATTTGTAGCAAGGATATGGAAAATAACAGTGAACTAATACTATTGAAATAAAAACCATGGATTAAAGACCAATGTTGAAATTAGTAATATAACCTCTTGCAAGAAATGGTAGATGCAACTGAGATATTCTACCACCTCTAGGATACTAATATTGTTTATCTTTCCCATGACATCTTCACTCCAATACCATAAAATACTACATGATTTTCCATGACAACCTCAAACACATTGTTTAGGAGCTCACAAAATTAAAAAAAACACGACGACAACACTACAAGAATACATGCTGCTAGGAATATGAGTGAGAGGTGCAATGTATAAGCAGTAAAGGGATGCCACAACCTAACAAAATTTCCTCTCCTCACTGTAAACGGTGAGTCTAGCTAACTAGCCATTCAACTTACATTTGATAGAAATTAAAGAACAACTGTCATTTTTGTTTGCACTACCTCTATGCCATGTTTGTTTCCATTACACATGAACAATGTGTTATAGAAGGCATGGAATCATTTAGTTAATAAACGATTACGCCATTGAGATTACTTCATTACATACCATCATTACCTACAAACATGTTGATTCAATATCAACATTTAAACATATAAAGGTCAATGCACATGATAAGTTGAGACAATTATGTATTTAGGATTGTAAAGAAAAAAAATCTAGTAGAACCATGATTATAGCCTAACAGTTTAATATATATCAACGCTTA
>ML786876.1:541461-552347 GCA_009831015.1 Picea engelmannii | reverse complement strand
CTTTGGGGGGCATTCTGTTACCCATGATTTTGGTCATCATGATGATGTATTGATAATGGTGTACTCAGGCTCTTCATAAGAACTTTCTCCTGAGAAAAAAATATTTTCATCTCTTCCAGAAAACTCATTTTTGAAGACTGTTCACAGGCTGCTAGTATATTTTCTTGCGAGAATGCATTATTCTCGCAGGCTGCCTTAAGCCAGGGTGCGAGAAGTTCACACTGTGTTGAACTGCTAGGGTGCAAACTCTTTCTAAAGCAAGGAAAAAGATGAATTCTCGATGCTTCTAGAAGGGAATCTTCTAGAAGGATGGGTTGGCATTCGAATGGTTATCCTAGTACTGGATTCCCTGATATTTTGGGATCATTCTTATCCAAGTAACTAATTCATTCTCTCTTATATATTGAGGGAATTCTCATGGAAAAGGTTAAGCAAGATTCATTGGAGAATTGGTGAAAGAATTGTGTGAAGGACTGAAGCTACAACAACTTGGAGACTCCAGTAAGTTTATCCAAAGGAGTTGATCTTCTTCTTGCAAGTGAGAAAGTGTGTGTGTCGAAGCCAAGGGCCATCGAAAGGAAGTTTACGACATCAAGGCTCAGGTTGTAATCTTTACTTTCCATTAATATGATACAGTAGCATGTCCCTTTCCCATAAAGCTATTTCCACTTTATTGTATAATTCCTTGATCATATACATAGATTAACTGTTGAATAGATTATGCTTTCTTCACTTTGGTTGGTTTGTGTTGTCTTGGTCTTGGCTGCACAAGAGCACTGGAGCGAAGCGAGAGCAACAAAGACCATAGGAAGCGATATTAAGGTATGTTATTTGTTCTTGCCTCCTATTTAATTCAATGGTTAGAATCTAGGGAAATAGTCATGTTTTGTCTTGCTTTGTTCTAGATCCAGGTGGATCTAGGGAGATCAGTTAGTGTCCACACCTACGGATTTATCCGATAACATCAGCCTCCACCTCCTGACCATTACCGTCACCAGGTGTGATTTCCCCTCTAGAAACCCCCACCCGCGGAGCTAAAGGAACCAAAATAGAATCAAGGAAAACCTCCTTACCCAAGAGAGACCCACTGCTTAAAGGGAAATTTCCTAGCCGAGAAGAAGCGAGATTGAAACCCATAGAGTCCCCTCCAAAAAGATCTAAGACCAGAAGAGACCTTAGGAACCCTAGATGAGAGGGTCCTGCATCCTTAAAAAGTTCTGAGACTGAAGAGAAGCCACTTTCCTGCCAAGATGAGGGAAAAAATGGGTCAACCTCCAGGGGAAGAGAACGAAAAAAGGGGCTTGATCATCCCTCCACCATATATGTCGGGCCTAACCCAATACCATTGAAGCTTGGTCCGACTTTTGAGCCCAAGCCAAAACTGCCTCTGGTCTAGGGATGGCTCAAAGTTGAAAATCCTAGAGAAAAGCCTACAACCAAACCTGATGGGGATGGACCACCCGATCCATTCCACCCCTACAAAGGAGATCCATATCCCCTTTGATTGACACCTGACGAGCTCAATATATTTAGATTAGTCATTAGATCCAATTCATAATCAACCAATTCTTCCCCATAGATTTTACACAAACCAAGCTGTCCCAGGGAAAAATCCTCAATACAATTCACCATCTCGATTATCTGCAGTTTGCAAACTTCTGACTACAGATCCAAAAAAATAACCACATTAAGAATTTCCACAATAACTATAGACCTCACTTCATATTGTTGAATATATATATATATATATATATATATATATATATATATGGAAAATATACATATTTTTTTTTATATGGAATATAATATAATGTTATGAGAAAGTAAATATATAATGTTATAAGAAAGTATTATATATATAATGTTATGAGAAAGTATATAATACTTTTTCCTAACATTATATTATATTCCATATAAAAAAATATGTATACTTTCTAACGACATGTATATATTCCATATACATGTTATCAAAATTGTATACATGTTATCCACATATGAGACTACAGAATGATTTCGTTTATAACTTAAATGAGATACATGTTTATTATGATGTGATCTTGTGAGAATTCCGAATATATATGAAATGACATATAAATGTTTATTATGTTGTGTTTTTGTGAGAATTCCGATGTGTTCTTGTGAGAATTCCGAATAGTGACATCGATTTTAGAATTGCCAACCTATTATATGGATGACAATGCTTAATGATATATCAAATTTCAATTAATTATTTAATACAATATGTTTAAAAATTTAAATACAAAATTTAGATTAATTATTTAATACAATATGTTTAAAAATTTAAATATCAAATTTTGATTAATTATTTAATATAATATGTTTAAAAATTTAAATTTTATTTATTTATTTTTGTTTGTGATTTATGAGATTAGTTTATGGTTAAGAAAATGCGATTCAGGGGAATCTAAGTTGTCAAAATCATTTGGGGAGCGCATTTGGTCTAAGCCACATCAACCTTTAATATGATTGAATTTTTTGTTCTCGCAGGTTTTGAACCAATAACTTTAACATCACAAAGTGCTTTAATAACACACTCCATCACCGACTATCCTACACCTCAAAGACCAAATTTTTGTTAATTTTTATAAATATCAAATTTCAATTAATTATTTAATACACTATGTTTAAAAATTTAAATTCTAGTTAATTATTGTATTAATTATTTAATATAATATGTTTAAAAATTAAATTTTAGTTAATTGTTATATCAAGAGAAATTTTATACAATTCAGTATAATATAATATAAGAGATGTATAACCTTTATCTCAACATGAAACTTTTGTATAATATAATATAAGAGATGTATAACCTTTATCTCAACATGAAACTAACATATAGCATTTAAAAAAAATATTAAATAAAAATATATAAAGTTAATCTTAATTTAAAGTTAAAAAATTAAAAAAAAAAAAAAAAAAAAAAAAAATATATATATATATATATATATATATATATATTATTTTGATAATCTTTTCATAATTCTTTATTGAAGATTATATATATATATATTTCATAATTTTTTATTAGTCCCTGTCGTAGATGTAGAGGGACTATAACAATCGATAAATCATTGACCTAGTATTAGATTGTGCATTGACCAGAAATATTTCCATATTGTCTATTGTTGGAACAAGGGAAGTGAAGACATCGATTTTCATATAATAAAAAGTATCATGTTTGTCAAAATCTGATTGGACAAAGGATTGGAGGTCTTATTGCAACCTTCATTATTCCCAATGTTAAATATCTTGACCTGTCCAAAGTATTTGGTAGTATATCGTCTTTTTGAATTATATATTTTATTATGCATTGGTCGACGGTGGATTAATGCTAGCATTAGTTTGAATGTCTCCCTTAGCATTTTCTGCTGGGTATAATACATTCTTTACCATATTACTATGTCTGATTTTTGCTTTATTGTTGCGTGCTTCGAGAGAACAGGCTTGCCACGCTTCATATTTTCTTAAATGGTTGCACAGGCCTACGCCCTTCGATGGTCCTGACAGTCTTAACTGTTTACTTAACAACTCTGGCAGTGTTAAATGATTATTGTACAGATGGGCTGCAATACAGTTTTGTTCATGGTCGACATTGGTGCTCGAGTGTTCGATCCTTGTTCGGTGCTTCGTTCCATGGTTCTGTTTCTTGTTTGATTCAACTTTGCAAAGTTGAGGTCCTGCAATTGCAGTTCGAGCTCTTCGTGGTTGTTCACTAGTTTGTTATTTTTCAACTTTGCAAGTTGTTGGACCTGTTGTTGCGGTTTGCAGTTTTTGGGGCCGATCTCTTGTCGTCCTCTGTTGACGGGTAAGTTTCCCTGTTGTTGCTGTTTTTCAATGGTGGTAGTCCCACCATCTTTGTCTGTGCTCTTAGTTTTTGTTCCTGGAAAGCATGCATCTTGCAATGCAGAGGGCTTTACGAAAAGTAGTTGAGAGCTATCAGAAGAGGGAACCATCGGGCGGGGTCTGTACGCAGGGTATGCTTTCTTTCTGTGGGTGGGAACACTGCATCTATTTGTTCTATTTCTACTGAGTAAAGTTATTGCTTTATTTATTTCTCTGTTTTCTTATCATCTGCTATGGGGACTAGGGGGGATTGAAGTTGAGAAGAAGAAGGTTCAAAGATACATACAGGAATTGGTGCCCTGCTTTGTTTTTTCTATTTTGCTACCTTTTATTTTTTTCTCCTGCTTTTCTTTGTTTTCATAGAAAGTGAAACTATGTAGCAAATAGCTTCAAAGTGATAGTTGAAGAGATGAACAAGGTAATAGATGTTGAGTCGTACAAAATAGCTGCATAGTCCATTGTACATGACAACATTGATGTGGTTTTGCATAGCAATGCGCTTTTTAGATTGGATGCATTCTCGTATATTGTTGGGGATTGTCTTTTTGATACATTCCAGGTTCTATTGCATTTCTGCTATTCATCGACCGAGCTGCGCAATGGATTGATAGATTATTTCTTGACCTGTTTTAAAAATGGCGATGTCGAGGCTTTGCAATCCTATGAATACGAACTGGAATCTGATTTTCTTCGGCAGTTGCATGGAATACAAGATGTCACTACATATTTTTCAAAAATGCGGTTGTCTACATCTCCATTTCTGCCTCCGCATGAGAGGGGACTTTGGGGAGATACATTTTGTATACGATGGCTGTCTAACTGGCTAATTATATCAGTTTCCATTTGGTCATTGAAAGGAAAAATAAGATATCTACTATTCAATAAAACTGCATCTGACAATCCATATTGCATCTTGTTCCATGATTCCAATGCCCTCAGTGGCCATTATGAACCACTGGTGTATAGAAAAATGCCCATATGCAATATAGAAGGTCCTCGTATTTGCTTGTTCGTTATTTGCAAAGACCTTCAATCGCAATGCAAAGGGATTTTGCATGACATAGATTGCCATGGTTTACAACTGGCAACAAACGTTGTGTCTAGCTATGGAGATAGTCTGTTCAATTCAATTTGTTGTTTGGTACCAGTAGAATTCGATGTTCAGTCGCTGCGACTTTACACTATACAATCCTTTTGCAATGCAATTATAGGCAGTAGCCATTAGGCTTTTAGGTGCTTGCATCAACACCTTTGCCCATATCTCGTAGAAAACATGCCGACAGTTGGAAGTTGGCAGAATACCTTGTGAACATGGTGCTTCCATATGAAAAAGGCCGTATGGAGGGTTGCAGATTCTGTTTGCAATGGTTGTCTGTCATATTCAGGGTTAATATCCAGGTGTGGTTGCCCTTGCCAGATGCCACTGTCCATTCCTGGGTTATTGATTCAAATTGTGATCGAACAATTGACATCCTTTTGTTGAAAATAGATACAACACATATCCATTATGAACCTTTGCTTGCACATATCGATATCTGTCCATGCCACCCAAACGACATCGAATTTGCATACACGTGGCATGCTTTTTTTTGAAAATGAAAGTCCTCCCAATTGTGATATGGGCAGACAGGGCTTGAACAAAAAAAACATGCATAAAATTCATGACAGTTGTGATGAGGCCATAGACGACTTAGACAAAAAACGTAGAGTAAGTGATCACAATTTGAAAAAAATTATTCGTCAAATTTTCCCGACTTCTGATAAGGTCATAGAGACTTTGAACAAAAAACGTAAAGTAGTTTCTCAGAAATTAGGTGAAAGTGAAATTCATCCCAGTTTCCACCAGCTCACCACGCCCTTGGGCAAGAAATGTAGACTAAGTTACCACAACTTGAAAAAGGTCACGTGCGAGAGAAAAAAATACATTGCTACACTTCCTTTTAGAGAGAAAGTCACATATCACAATGTAGAGAAATTTGTTCGTGCAAAACAAAGCATAAACAAGTGCGATTGCATATCCCAGAATGGTGATGCAACTGTACGACTTCGTGATCTACAAGCAACACCATGCAGTAGTAGCAATGAAAACTAGGAAACAATTTCTACGAATACTTCCCTGTGAAATAAAAATGCAAGACAAAACTACATGAAACAAATTAAAGACACTCCTTCCATTGCATGTGCAATTTGTGAACAATTGAATTTTTCAAAAAATAGTAAGTCTTTTACGCCTCCACTTGACAGCCCAGGATAAACCATTTTCTAGTGCGAACGTTTGTCTTCCATGCAAACGATCGCTTGAAAATGGAAAACTGCCACAGTTTGCAACCCCTGACCTAATAAGATGTAATACAACACTAGCAGATGTAAGTGCACTTATGGAACTCGAGGAGAGACTTGTGTCTCTGTGAATTTCATTTGCCCAAATCAGACCTTGGGGCTATAAACGACCCCGGATGGGCTTAACGGGATCAATTATTAATGTGCCTGTTCAGCTAGATGTTGTGCAAAAAGCTTTGCCACAATCTATTAACAATACAATTACAACCGCTGTGGCTCTAAAAAGACACTTGCGATACAAAAATGCCTATTAGACAGGCAAAGTGTGTGTGCATGCTGTTATGAAAGCATTAAAGGAATTATGTTCTAGGGCCCTGTACAAAGCAGAGAACATTTGTATAAATGCCAACTGGAACAATGTTCTCGCAGAAGAACCATGGAAACTCTGCATATACTCTTGAAAATCCTAGTGATTTTGATGCAAGTGATGAATCTGACAATGAAACAACTGCTGAAACATTAGTGCATGGATTCGCTAATTCATAGTGCATTCGTGACTTGCAAGACAAAATTGTTGAAATTGCACCTGCCGAGGGGCAGCGTCCACTTGGAATATTCAAGGACAAATTCACAGAGGAAATGAACTTTCCAAGACTCTTCTATGGAGATCCACGTGGCACTGATATTACAGAACAATTCAGTTATCATAAAATAGTCTGATGGGAGCTGCTACATTCATGCGGTTGCTTCTCCTGTCACATAACAAATTTGTTTTTCAAGACAATGCACATAATAATCGAGCAAGTTCTGTCCTGCATGTGGGTCTGAATAAGAAAAGGCCAGTTACAAGGAAGAAAGTTGTTCACGAAGGATGTGAAGTACAAAGTTAACCTAGAAAAAATTCTGAAATTTGATATTGGATACATAGATTTCAAAAATATCCGCACCTCTCCTGACTATTTGCAACAAAACAAAAAAAATATTTTTGCAATGATCCAACAATTAGGATCGCCAACATTTTTCGTCACATTTACAAGTGTAGAGCACTGTTGGGATCCATTGGTGGCTACGGTATCTGACCTGCATAAGAACAGGAAATGTAAAAAAGAAACTGATACACTGGAAAATAGTGACATTGACTACCTCATAAGAAAAGACCCGGTGACATGTACTCGCTACTACAGACATAGAATAAATGCTTTGAGACAATTGATATGCCATGATGAAACATTTTTCGGAAAAATATCGGACTACTTTTTTGTCACTGAATTCCAGAATAGGGGAAATGAACATGACCACACACTATTGTGGATAGAGGATGCACTAGTGTATGGAGCCGATAAAAATTCAGAGATCGAACAATTTGTGGATAAATACATAACATGCAACACATATCATTTGGATCCAGAACTTGCGAAAGTCCATAGACATTACCATACAAGAAGTTGTAGAAAAAGAAAAAACTCACATTGTAGATATAGTTTTCCCGTGCCGCCAATGAGAGCTACAAGAATCATAGAGCCAGTTAGTGTAGAGGAAAATGTTGTTGTTGAGAAATCTAAATCCTTGTTCACATTTCTAGAAGAAGGGGGATTTGATGAAATGATGAGATTTGATGCCTTCTTGACACAGGTAAATCTTTCAGAAGATGAGTACATCCAAGCCATACAATGTACGCATAGGCAACCAACACTTTTCCTTAAACGAAAACTCTCCCATATTTGGAACAACAGTTTCTCCAAGAATATGCCAGTTATGTGGAAAGAAAATACAGATGCGCAGTACGTGCTGAATGCATATGCTGCAACATCATACTGTACCTCGTATATGACGAAGATTGACAAATCCATGACAAGTGCATCCAGAAAAATACGCAAGGAACATGAAAGAAGTCATATTGATGCCATACAAATGATACACACACTTGGCAATACATTGCTTAATCTTCAACAAATGTCTGCTCAACAAGCAGTTCACATTGCACTTTCCTCGCCCCTCACTTGTAGTTCAAGAAAATGTGTCTTCATAAACACATCTCCACTTGAAAAATGCACATTTGTCCTTAAACCACTGGTTTTTCTGCAACAAGAGCTCGACAATTCAAAGGATGTGGTATGTCGCTCTATTATTGATTATTACATCCAACGTCCATATCCTATTAGGCATATCTGCTTAGCATAATTCGTATCGCATTACAAAAAAAATGGTGCACCCATATCAAAAAGAAAAAACCCCTCTGTCATACGATTTGTCAAATACAACAGACATTGTGACTATGAAAACTCTGTCATACGTTCCGTTCGATGAAAACGAAGAGACATTAATGCATAACTTCTGTACATGGGAGGCTGTGTATGTTGCGTCTGAGACTATGGTGCACATCAATGAAGCTAGATTTACCTATAATGTTAATCCAACATGGGGTGATCTAGAGGTTGCAATTAATGACCTAGAAAACCCTGGCGATCATGATGACACATTCAGAGACCCAAAAACAACCATAACTGCTTCCGAGTCCTATGACTTACAAGGAGATTTGCCTCGTCCTCTAGCAGCTGGAAGTGAAAAACATATCAATCTTGGTTTTCAAGTTACAAAACATCCTTTCCTAATTGAAAATAATGAATACCACAAAATAAGATGTTTTTTGAATCGTGAACAACAAACAATTGTAAAGGATATTGCTTTTAAAAAACACTTGAACATGAACAATCCTGTGCACGTGTTCCTTACAGGCGGAGCAGGAACAAGCAAGACATTCACAGCAAAAGCATTGTTCCAAATGCTTATACGAATCTATGATTCAAACAATTCCTATGATCCTATGAAACCAAAGGGCCTAATAGTTGCATACACAGGAAAAACTACATACAATGCTGGTGGAACAATAGTCCACTTTGCATTTTTAATGCCTTTTAACAAGTCATAGTTTCTTCCACTTAGCAAGGAAATGTTGGATACATTATCTAAGCTTTATGAGGAACTCCAACTTGTCTTTATAGATGAAGCATATTTGATTGGGAGTCGGTTCTTGTATACCATTGACAACCGACTAAGAAGCATAAAACATGTGCAGATGAAATACTTTGGAAACATTGACATGATATTCTATGGGGATCTTTACGAGGCACAACCCATCCAAGATTCTTTGATATTTGAACAACCTGCGGTCAACATGGAAATAGTCACCCATGACTTCTGGAGAGACAATATTAAATGATTTGAGTTGCATACTACAATGCGCCAAACAGATGAAACATTCATTTCAATTTTGAATAGAATGCGTACCAACAACCAAACACATGATGACTTGACCCATATCAATTTGAGATGCTTACGACCTGCACCAACAGACCCAACATTCCCTTACATGTTCTACATAAATAAGGATGTTGCAAACCATAACAACCACATGCTCTCCCTAATGCCTGGCGATGATATCATCATCAATTCCATTGACCTAGAAGAAGACAACCATGGAAATGTTCCACATCATGAACATTCAGTCACTTTACCTTTGCAGCTTGTCCTCAAATTAGAAATGTTGGTTGAAATATATGCCTGCAACTATGATTCACAGGATGGCTTGGTGAATGGTGCAGATGGAATACAGAAAGGCTATACCAAGAAAAAAGAAGTGGATGTCCTTTGGATTAAGTTCCATGAACCACATATAGGCAAGCGACAAGCAAGCAAGTTGTCTTATCTATATAATTCAAATACTGGAAGTGATTGGACACCTATTTTGCGAATATCGAAGCCAGTATCAACATCAACAAAGATAGGTCAACTGAAGATTCGAAAACAGTTTCCAATTAAACTTGCATGTGCATGTACAGTCCATAGATCACAAGGACTAACACTTGATAAAGTTGCTTTTCAGCCTGCTGGATTTCGGATACATGGACTTGTCTACACAACACTGTCCCATGTTAGAAGCATAGAGTCCTTGTATTTACTAAGTCCTCTCACAAAAGATAACTTCAAAGTGAAACAAAAAGTTGATATTGAAATGGAACGACTGAGGACCACCGCAAAATGACAACTGCATTATGATTACCAATCCATACAAACAAATTCATCTGTATCAATTCTCTCGCTTAACACACACAACTTAAATGCACACATGGATGATATACTAAATGACTATGATATAATGCAATCCGATATTCTGTGCTTGCAAGAAACACACATGGCATTATGCACGCAGAACAAACAATCCCCAAATCACAATTGCATATCAAGTTACATTACACATGGGGTCATGATATTGGTGAAAAAACATCTGCCAATTTTGGACCATATACATATCGAAGAAAACAATGTTGATTTGGTGCTTGCAATTTTTTTTCTCATGAAACAGAAGTTGCAATATGAATCTGTATGCTGCTCCCCATGCAACATTCTCCAACATAGTACATGTTATTTCCAATGCATTGACCCATTTCCATCTGAATGGACCCATTGTACTTGTAGGAGACTTCAATATTGATATGCTACAAAATACTGGAAGAACAAAAGAATTGGAAAACTACATGTGCAAATACAGTCTCCGCTTTCTTATGAACAACACAGTCCATTTGCAAAATGCACTAATTAACCATGTCTAGTCCAATGTGCCCATTCCTCAATACAATATGTTTGTCTTAGACACATATTGGTCTGATCACGATACAATTGGTATTGCACTTGAATTATGACATATACATCAAAGTTATTGCAAACTCATATTTGTATGTTTC
>ML786876.1:519395-541009 GCA_009831015.1 Picea engelmannii | reverse complement strand
CAATATGTTTGTCTTAGACACATATTGGTCTGATCACGATACAATTGGTATTGCACTTGAATTATGACATATACATCAAAGTTATTGCAAACTCATATTTGTATGTTTCAAAGCATATATGTATCTGTGATTTGTACACACATCACTCTAGATGGTGTTCTACTCGAATTATAAAATTTTCATTGTGCAGGAAAAAAAAAAAAGGTACATCCTCCCAAAAACTATTTCTGACTCTATTCAACGTATTCTATTTTTTTTGTTTGTATATGTACATAGTAGTTGCCTTTTTCTTAACATCTGAACTTATGTTCATATCCGTTTTGCTTTGTACTTTTGTTCATAGAAACAGACAGGAAAAGCAGAGGACGCAAAGAACTCCTACCCACACACGTAGACCAAACCATGCAAAGGTGCACCCTTTTCCTGCTCGTGTTCCACAGTAAACAATTTTTCGTTTACTTTCTCTGTGTTTGTCAAACTTATTTGCAACTATGTTTTTTTTTGTTTTGCGCGTATAGGCAACTACCCTGCAAATTCTCCATCCAACAGATGCAATGTTGGGTCGGCCACCCCGCAAGTCCACTTGTGTATTTCTATATCGCCCAACCATAATGGCTATTCGCAGGACAAGAAACATTAGAGGCATATTGTGCAGCTTGCAAGTGCGCGATCCAAATAATGGCGTCTAAAATCTCAGCCACCCCGCAAGTCCGCCTGTCAAATTGTATATCGTGGAATTGTATGCGTTGTTTGTAGAACATAGAACAATAGAAGTCTTTTTTTAACCCCTCCTGCCCGAGAACCTGCAAGTATGAAATGCAATATGGGTACATGGTGCATAAAATCTGATGTCGATACTTAATAAAGGTACATATCTATTTTTTCCTCATTTCTACACACACCAATCTGGTAATCACAGAGTTGGTGTTGCACATGAATTATGAAATATGCACTGGAAGTCGGACGGAGCCAAGTCCGCGATCCAAATAAGTGGCTAAGTATGGAATAAGGGATCTATGTATATTTGATATGTATTGCTTGTTTCTGGGATCCCGCCAGCCCTGGAGTAGAATGTTGAGCCAGCCAGAATGCAAACCCGCTTGTCAAATTATTGTCATAAGCTATTTGTAAGTAACCTAGCAATAGAGCCCCATTTTTGACCCCGCTAGCCCGAGAACCTGCGATCCATAAACTGTCAATGGTCTATAAAATATAATCCAACCCGCAAGTCCCCTTGTCTATTTGTATATCGCGGAACTGTGTGTGATATTTGTAGAACACCAAACAATAGAGACATTTTTTTGAGCCCGCTCGTCCGAGAACCTGCCATCCCGAAAGTGGCAAAGTATGGAATGACATCCGTACATTGCTTCACTGAGCAATTTCGACTCATGCAGCCTCAACATTGTAAACTCATCAGTTTCATCATGCACTTTCACACTTGGCCATTCTTTCCTTGCTTGATCTTCCTCGTGCCCGTCACCTTCGCATATATATATATATATATATATATATATATATATATATATATATATATATATATCTTTAATGCTAACAGGTCATCGTGCAGGCACTGTCTAAGCTGTCATTGATGCACTCAAGGCTCGAGAATTTCTACCATCAATGCAATTTATGCAAAGGCTTTTCTTATCCCTTCCCAGTCTTAATTTCAAATGCCATGGAATGTCATTCGCACGCCACTAGCTTGCTTCCTTCCGGAAACCTCCAATCTCTTCCAAGTTTTAATTTGAAATACCATGGAATGTCATTCGCACGCCGCCACATTGGTTCTCTCATGAAACCTTCACTCCTTAAATGTTCTTCACCGTAACTTCCACCTTCGCACTTCTAAGTATGTAATAATTAAGCTTTACTTCTAACAGGTCATCATACAACACACATAGATATTGTCATTAATGAGGATATTTTCCATTCGCACTCATGGAAGAAATGTTTCCGGGGGATTATATTGTCCCCTCCAGTTCTTCATTTCAAGCAACATCTATAGCAAATCAACGTTTCGACAAAGAACTGGCACCAACTCTACAACAGTTTTGTAGAAATACAATGAACATCTTCCTCACAACCTTCCCGTGCAGAAGAAGGGAAAAAGAATTGTAGGGGAGGCAGAGCAACCCAAAACTTACAGTGAAAACATGGATCTTGACGCTGATCTGGAAAGCATATTCTGCAACCTTGATCAGCCCACAGATGGAATTCAGCCTACCTACTCAATGGACATGGTTGATACCCTAAATTTTGATGAATATGAATCCTTCGTATTCCAGAATGTTGTTTTTGAATCCGAATCAAAAAAATTAATCATTGAAAAAAAAGATATAAATAATAACCAAAGAATACATCGTTCAGAACTTGACCTTGCCAATATGCAGGCATTCAAAATCTCTCAACTTCACATGGCAACCGAAGATGCTCTTCATGGTTCTGTTGGACTCATTGAAGCCGAAAATGCCAGACTAAAGAACCGCATTAAGGAATTAGAGGAAGCTTTGTTTCCTATGCCATTGCTTCACAGTTCTTTGTGAATAGCAATGCTTGCTACTACGTGCACTCCTGCAACAAATCTAAAAGGGTCCTTTAGCTTCCTCTCATCCTGTAGAGGATATGTCGAGAAAAATATCAACAAAAGAATGGAACTGATTATGAAGGCCTGGGAAACATCACAGAATATGGATTCCCTGGGGAGTAGGGCACATAACTTGCTCCTACTTTTGCAGACGAATTTAAAAAATGAAGAAAGTTTCTATGTGCACACGGTCATCCCTTTTTCCTTCCATGTCAACAACATGGCAGAGACCAGAAGAAGACAACATGATCTCCCTTCCAATAAACGACTCACTCAACTAGAAGCATGCTAGAAAGAGAAAGTGAAAAATCTGTATGTCATCATCTAGTCATGTGAGAAAGCAATATCAAAGCAATAAACATTATTGACAAAGCTCACCAAAATAGACTTAGCAGAAAACACTTAGCAGGAAACACAAATGACTTCCAGGACCCCAGCTTAATCCTCAACTCGCTGGCGTCAACCAAGCAAGCTTTCGATAAACAAGTTGATAATTTGAAAGACTTGTCTTTAGAAATTTTTTACAACATTATTGAATATCATGAACAAGAGGTGCACAACTGGCTAGTCCGGTATTCTGTACATAATGCAGACATCGATGAAACTCTGTGAAAACTTTCAATTGATCTAAGCGAATTAGAAAATGAAGTTTTCAACATTCAAATCTGCAATGACATCAACGTCGCCCCTTTGAGAAACTATATTGAAGAGAACTTGAAGTGGGTCATTGCCCAAATCCAACAGGGAAATGCATAGTTCTTTCTTTGTCAATTCAGTTATTCCAACTTCTCTGAGTAGAAATCTATAGCCAAAAAATGATCTTACCATTTCTACTTTTAAGGTATTACATTCTACCGTGTCCAACTCCTTTTCACAGTCCTATTTCTTGTACATATTTATGTTATGGTCCGCGGGAGCCCCAATCCCAGTCTATATGACAAACGCATTTACATTTCCAGGGATATGTAACAAACTATTAATTTTTTCATATACTCCAAATAAAACTATTCTTTTGTCTGCTTAAATATATTTACGTGTTCCTAGATTTTTATCTTCAACCATGCTGAATGTGAAGACATTTTGTTCAATTTATCTCAATTCTCTTTTTGTCCTATGCATCTTTTCTTCGGCCTGGTTATTTTCAAAATAAAGTGTGAAATAAATCACTGACTCAAATTTGAGATATCATCTTTCAGATATATATATATATATATGTTTCTTTAAATTTCCAGGAATATCTAACAGGTTTCATTATTTTTTATATAAATGTCATGAAATCGTGTTCGCTACTTTTTTTGTACTCAAACGTCTAGACAATATGTCATTTGTTGGATCTTTACCACCTATGCTTCATACTTTTGCCACAAAAGCCCTTAAAATTTAAATAGTTCGCAAATCTGCTTCTCAATTTGTATATCGCCGAACTGTGGGTGGTATTTAAAAAATTGTATATTTGGTATGTGTAATTTATGCTCTTCAAGAACCTATAATTTGATACATTTCAATTTCTTGTATCCACTAGCCCCTGTTTTAAAGAAAACTAATTTGAGAATGCTATTTATTTGGTCCTTTTGTCCACCACCCTTTGTAACAGACATTGGCAGTAGGACATGGAACAACAAAAGCTCCATTTTCAGGTCCCCAACCTGAGAACCCACGATCCAAAAACTGGACAAGTTTCAATTCAGGGTTCCCTCCATGCTCTAATTCGGGAATGCTAGTTTTTTTCCTGCTTTTATGTGTTCATAAAATTTTATAGAGAGTATGTACACAGAGTTACGTATTTTCTATGTATACTTTATGGTCTTCAAAAAACCTATAATTTCATAAATTTCAGTTTCTTGTGTCGATGAGTGCCTATTTTAAAGAAAACTAATTCACGAATGCTATCTATTTGGTCCTTTTGTCGACCGCTCTGTATGCCTATGTAAAGAAAACTGATTCGCAAATGCTAAATTTTTTGAACACAAGCCCCTTAAAATTCAAATAGTTCGCAACTCCAATTTTCAATTTGTATATCGCAGAACTATCGGTGCTATTTGTAGGACACAGACCCGCAATCCAAAAACTGATCAACTCAAGAACCCGCTCTTAAAAAGAAACTAATTCGGGAATGTTTCTTTTTTTTTTTTTTTCTTATGTTAACTAGCCTATGTAACATACATCAGTACTATGTTTTTTTCCTTTCTTTGTCCACCAACATATGTGAAAAGAAAAACTAATTCGGAAATGCTAAACTTGTTTTAATTAATTATAAACGATTTTATTGATATTAAAATAAGTTATTGGGTTTATTATTTCAATTTGCTTATTCGACATGAGCCTCTCCAAATTCAAATACTTCGCAAGTCCGATTGTCAATATGTATATCGCGGAACACTACCTGCTATTTGTAGCACAAGGAACAACAAAAGCCCGCATTTAAGGTCCGCAACCCGATAACCCGCCTAATTTCGCAACACAATTTTTTTCATGCTTATGTTCACCAGCCTATGTAACAGACACCAATACTATTTTTTTTTCTTTTTTTGTCCACTAGCATATGTAAAAAGGAAAACTGATTTTGGGAATGCTAAACTTGCTGTATTTAATTATAAATTATTTTATCGATACAATAATACGTAATTCAGTTTATTATTTCAATTTTCTTATTCGACACGAGCGACTTCAACTTCAAGTAATCCGCAAGTCCGACTGTCAATATGTATATCACGGAACTCTAGGTGCTATTTGTAGACCACGAAACAACCGATGGCCAATTTGCAGTCTGCCAGTCCGACAACCCGCGATCCATAAATTTCAAATAGTCTGCAAAACAACTTCTCAATTTGTATATCGCAGAACTCTCTATGCTATTTGTAGGCAACGGAACAACACAAGCACAATTTTCATCCCGCAACCCTGACAACCCGGGATGAAGCTTCCGTGCATGCTCTATATATCTACTTCATCAAATCACATATTTTATTTTTGTAGGCCACAGAACAACAGAAGCTCGATTTTCAGCCCGCTAGCCCGAGAACCCGCGATCCAAAAATTCAACTAGTCCGCAGAACTGCTTGTCAATTTGTATATCGCGGAAGTCTAGGTGCTATTTGTAGACCACAAAACAACAGGTCCCCAGCCCGACAACCTATTCTTTTTAAGAAAACTAATTCGAGAACGCCATTTTTTTCATACTTATGTTCACCACCCTATGTAATAGACGTCAGTACTATTGTTTTTTCTTTTTTTGTCCACCAACATATGTAAAAAGGAAAACTTATTCGGGTAACAGAAGCCCGATTTTCAGCACGATAACCCCATAACTCGTGATCCAAAAATTCAAATAATCCACAGGATCGCTTGTCAATTTGTATATCGTGGAAGTGTCCATGCTATTTGTAGACCACAGAACAACAGAAGCCCAATTTTCAGACCAATACCTCGACAACCCGAAAACCCATGTCAATTCTGCACCAAACACTTCTCCAGGAACCTAGGTAACAGATGTTACTACTAATTTTTTTGTGTTTTTTGTCCATGACCGTATGTAAAACATATGTTAAGAATACTATTTTGTATACGATGCCCTTAAAATTATAATAGTCCGCAAATCCGGTTGTCACTTTGTATATCAAGGAACTATTTTTTCCGCTTTTTGCCCACGTACCCATGTACTTCAACTCCCTGCCCATGTGACTCCTCACCTTAACTTCAGTTTTCTCGAGGAAACACGACATTACTCTGAGTGCCCCTACTCTGCCTTCACATCCTTTCAACGAAACTTGTTGGGCTTTACTCTGCGCGTGCGACCATTTAAGGAAACTCACCAGCTCCCCGGCTCTAGATGGCTCATTCTTTCTTGGTTTTTCTTCTCAAAGCTCCGCCTCCTGCCCAGCCTTTCCCTGCTCTGATTTTGTCCTCTCCTGCTTTGTTGTTGGCACATTTTCACTCTCCCACTGTCCCGAATATGCCCCGGCTACGAGGGAAGTTGAAATGCGGGTCGGCCTGCCAGCCAAATCGGCCTCGCCTGGTCATTCGTCCCCCGCCTACTCCCTCACTACTATCCTCCTCTTCTTCAACCACCTCCTCCTCATCCCTGGCACATTCCACTCAAATTCCGGCTTCCCTCCCGCCCCTTGCTGCGTCCCTTTCCCTGGTGCAGAGCCTGGTGTTCGACCTGCGTCGGAAAATGGACAACCTCTGGTTCCACCTAGAGGCCCTGGACAACAAAGCCTCTCAACTTCTGCAATTTTTCTCCGCGTTACAAGATGCTCATCACCTCCCACCAGAGGTAGGCCAAGCAACAACAACCCATCCAAAAACAACCTCTACACCAGTGTTGGCACTAGAACAGAAGAAAGAGCACGTGCCATCACAAACAGACGACACCATGCAATTGATCCAGACACCAGTCGACGAGGATCCGCCTCCTCCTGGCGACACGGAATTTTAACGACTACCCTTACAAGCCACAGTTTTGAACTCTTTTTGCGTTAGTAACAGTCTACACTTCAGTTATGAAGCGGTTCGACTGGCTGAGCTGGTTTCCCCTCAGGGCAGCTCAGTTCATACAATGTTATAATATTCTATAAATTATTGTCTCATGTATATGACGAAATCGTTAAATGTATATCACGGAACTGTTTGGTGCAAAAATTATATCACCGAACACCCTCGACATCAAAATCTTCATACAATGTTATAATATTCTATAAATTACTTAGTCTCATGTATATGATAGAATTGTTCATTGCAAACTGTATATGACATAACTGTTAAATAAAATGAATCCGCGACTTCGCCTACACGCCACTCCGTAATTGCTGGGTTGCATTGGTTATGTACCAAACATTAATAATTTTTGATAAATTTTAAATAAAACTAATTCAGGAATACCACGTGTACTGCAACTTGCTACCCACGCATTTACTCCACGTCCAGCCTAGCATGGACTATGCTTCCATGCAACACTTGTTAAGATTATGATTTGATTGGTAAAGTCTACAGAGGTATATATATATACTCTACACCCCTTTGGATTTGAACTTGTGACCTCTTAGGAGGAAACACATGTTCTTAACCAGTAGGCCCACTCAAAGGAATTTAATATCAATTCAAGATTATTTGTGGTTTTGGGATAATAATTCCCACACAAAATTGAACAGTAATATCAATACCAAAAGTTTTAAAGTTGATTTTTTTTTTTCTACTACTTAGTTTTATGAGATTGTGCAAATTAGAGGATGGATGTATTGGTTTATACCCACTGTAGCTCATAGTGTTGGATGTATTGATTACTTGATAAAGTATGTGTTTACATTCAAAATAAATTATTTTGGAATGGTTTTTCTCGAGTGAAAGAACCAAAAGCATTGCTTTGATTTAGATAAGTGTTATAACGAAACTTCTTTAAATAATATACCATCATAGATCCATATCAACTTTAGATCTATCGTACGCCTAGAGGGATTGAATATCTCAATGTACAAACCTTTTTTAGGTTGAAAAAACTTAAGGAAAGGTTCACACTTCGAGGATTTGATCCCTCTTCATGCATGATCGATCTAGAGTTAAGATGGATTTACATTGGTTTAATATAATCTTTCTAAAAATTAGTATTTGAGGTTTTAAACACTGTAGTATAAATTGAAAAATTTAAAATATTTCAAAATTATTAAAACTTAGGTTGAAAGGTAATCACATTCATACATGAAACTACGAAACTAATGAAAAACTCTTAAAAGTACAATTGTCAAGTTGTGCCTATGGGAGTTTAATATTCACACCAATTCCATGAAGTGTCTATGCTCCATAGCTTAATGTTTACCCTAATACCATGAACCAAAAATTACTTCATCAAACTGTATGTGCCTTTGTTCTATCTTTCAATGCTTGATCAAAGAAATGACTAAATGATATTGGGTGTATGTGGCACAAGCGTTCATGCTTCATGACACATACATTTTGCCAATGTAAATATCAATCTTAGACTCTATGCAACCCCTATTAATTTTCTTTATTAATTAGAAAAAACATAAACACAATTTAAAGGTGAGGACTGGATAGGACTAGTTGCTTTGTATGTATTGGCCTTATATATATATATATATATATATTTAAGTAAGATTGTATAAAAATCCTGCTAAAAGAAAAAATTACAGTATCATCGTTTTGTTCTAGACTGTAAACACTGAACTGCCCCCGAAGGGAAACCAACTCATCCAGTCGAACAGGTCCAGAGATCAAGTCTTAAATTACCAGTCAGGACAAGTCTCAAAAAACAAAAAAATTACAGCCCCCTATGGGTGACCAACTTGACCTTTCTTCTAACATTGACAGAAGTTGACATAGACAAAATAACACTATAGCGCCTATGTGGAAAAAAAAAGTTAGATAACCCGCTAACCAAGCAAAGAGACACCTGTGCAGGTCAGGTGGTAGGCCTGTAGTGTGGCCACATGTCCATGGAGGTGGCACTATGCATTGGGTCCCCGGGTGGTGCTGCTTCCTCCTCGACTGGTGTCGGGTCTTCCTCCTCGGCTGGTGTCGCGTCCTCCATAGTCCCATGCAGAGATGGTGCCAGAATCGGTGGCTCAACCTCTAATGTATTTGCTTCTCTAGCTGAAGGGTGGAAAACACCTTGTAATGCTGAGAGCATGTGCAGGAATTGCGTTGCCTTCACGTCCAAAATCTCCATTCGAAATTGTAGGTCGTCCAGGTCTCACCGTAGCTCAAAGACCAGGCCTTGCAATTCAGATGCAGAGCTGGCACAAGAGTCGACACAGGAGTGAGGCCGTTGTTGTGAGCCATGGCTGGCTTCATAGCCATCACTCTAGTTTTGGGCGCAGTGTGGTCAGGTTGGGGGCGAATGGGTTGGCGAATATGCAGGCGAATTGGGAGGAGCAATTGGGAGTGACTGCGAAGCAGAGGCCAAATATCCGAGGGAACCTAGGTTAAATCCCATAGAATTTCCAGAGAGATCAAACCACTCTAGCTTGCATGCAAAGGGAGAGGAGAGGGGCGGGAGGTTGCCGAGACTGTGGATTGACTGCGACAAGGAGGATGATGAGGATAAAGAGTTGTGGGAGGGTGCAGGCGGGGGGCGGAGAGCCAGGCGCGGTCGATTGGGCTGCCATGCCGAGCCTCGCTTGGATTCCCCCCTTTGTCTCGACATCTCTGAGACACAATGAGGGATAAAACACACAGAAGAGAAGGATAGGTGGCGCTGGAGAAGCTGGGAGGAAAGTCATGCTCTAGAGGGTTCGACCGTGGGAGAATGAAGCTCCCAATGCACCTGGTGCAATTCATAATGTCAAAATCGTTGATGGAGGAAAAAACACATGCGCAGAGTAAATGCAGAGCCATGGCGTTGATCCATCGAAGGAACAGATAGCCAGAGTAGGGCGCATTGAGATTACTGGCATCCTGGCTCATGCGAGGTAGATTTAAATGCATGACGGTGGTGGGAGGGGGAGGCACGCGTCTGTCACATGGCTGGCACCACAGTGGCTGTCGCCTGTTCAATCCTCTTGACACCTGTTCTCCAATATCACCCCATCCGAGGATATGTATTGGCCTTATTAGTCCTTGCCCCATAGGGAATATAGCTTCTGATTGAAAGTCAAGACGATTTGAAGTTTTATTTTTATTTTTAAAATTTCCAATTTTGTCTGAAGTTCATTGAATTTTGATTATTAATTTTATTATTTTGAAAATAAATTTAAAAATTTGAATTTTTAAAATTCAATATTACTATTTTTCCATTGGTGAAGGACAATGATTTGACTAAATATCCCTCGTTTCAAAAAATCTCAAATTATGAAAATACTCGTAAGTGGCCACCTAGTCTTGGGTACAATGATTACATTAATGACAATAAATTTAAGTTTCCACTTGGTCTTGGGTACAATGATCAATTAAACTAATGATAATAAACTTACCATGATGTGTTGATGTCAATTGTTTTGACCTTCAACTTATCCCTGATGCACCTTTAGCACCGTCACAGTCAACACCCTGATCTCCATGGTTAGCTTCACATCTAGCCTAACATTATTTAGGAAGTGGCAGATGAAACTATCATACTATCTCTCTGGATGGTGCCACTTGTCATTGTTCTACATGTCCTCCTTAGTTTTCTCATCGCTTATTAGAATTTTCCTTTTCCCCTTCGTCTGCACACCTGGAGTACTACAAAGTGATGTCTTATATATTTGTGGTGTCAACGCTGATATGCTTGCAGATTTGGACTTCCCTTGAACTATTCTAAGTGTCATTGATATTTATTATAATGAAATGATCCCTACATGATATAATCATAATACCTAGTTCTAAGCATGGTCATCAATTGAAAAAAATACAGACTAAAAAAACTTGAAGTTCCTTGTGAAATAAAGCCATAAAAGGTCACTAAATCAATAAGAAATGAACATATGACCTTGTACTAAGTCAGAGAAGCTTGCGAAAAAGAAAAAAAACATACCAAGTTTTTTCCTTCACATTCGTTGGGGAAGCTTTATGGGATCCCTACCGATCATCATGGGTTAAAGATGAAGCTTTTGCTACATCAAGCAAGTCCATGTTGGTTTCCCTAAGACAACAAATTTACATTCAAAATTTTGTTGTTTTTCCTTTCTTTAGTGGATTGAAATGATGAAATGCACCCAACAAAAGAAAAACAACAAGCATGGCTTCATTCCAATGGAGCAAAAAACAAACCAATTGCCTCATATAAGAGTTTCTCATTCTTGCTACATGTCTATGAGATTTGATATAATTTATTAAGTAATCCATCATATTTATCGAGTTGCTTTGTCTTGCAACTAACATCCTCCTTCACCACTACCTCCACCTTCATCGTTGGTCATTCCAACAACATTTATTGGTGCAATGTATTCATAAACCATCATGGCCTTGATGTTAGGGACATTTTTTCCATGTATCTCTACCTTTTCCTTCTCTCTGTGATATGTTTAATCATATTGGTGCCTAAATGATCTCCTACTAATGTCAGAGTACAAGGCTCCCATTATTATAGTGTTTTACTGTTTCACGCCCACTGGAGTTTGGTGAACACATGTCAAAGATGGAAAATATGTTAAGCCCTAATCAACTTGACAATTAAGAGAACTCATGAAAGAATGATGTAATATGACTCCAACTCTATTGAAAATTGGAGAAACACACTTTATTTGGTTGCAGACAACAATGATTTCGAGCTGGAGGCGTGCAATGGGTGAGAAATCAACCTTACCTTATGAAATGGTAGTATTTTATGCTTGACAAATGGATATAGATATTTGTTTCTTACTACTATTCATTTGAACAAGGCTGCATGGCAGCATATACCTGCCGTTATGCAGGAATTTAGAATACGAATTTAGAATTTAGAATACTTATATGGCAAAAGTTGAAAATTTAAAAAAAATATGAAAATTCAAGAGTATAATGTTGAACTTAGAAAAAGCCATAAAATTTATATTCAACTGTTCGATTAATATGCACTTAAAGCAATATCAATCACTGCAATAATATAATAAAACAAGAGTTGTACATTTAAAGCAATATCGATCACTATAATAAAACAAGAGTTGTACATTTAAAGCAATATCGATCACTATAATAAAACAAGAGTTGTACATCTGCATTCGATACTATATATGGAAATATGATATTCTTCCTCTGTGAGCCCCTATACTAAAATAAGGATTCTACCTTCTATGTAATTCCTCTTGTTAGTCATGTTAGCTTGGCTTGATAGTTAAGCGAACCCCGTATTTTGCAATAATGAGCAGAATTCCTTGCATAATAGAAGCCTCTGCATAATGGATGGGCCATGATGAAATAGTCAACATAAGTCATGCATAATGGATGGTCCATGATGAAAGGTGAAGGGCAATCAATAATTTAAAAAGATCAATATTAATATTATTATAAGAATATATATACATACATTATTAAATTTGACTTTTTTATACTGTAAGACCAATTACTAAGTCCTAATCAATATTAATGTTTGTAAATTCCTTTCTTCGATAAGACAACCTTGCGTTTAAAAAATACATTAAAAATAATATTTTGGTATAATCTTTTAAAAAATACATTAAAAATAATATTTTGGTATAATCTCTCATTGTCTTTTTGGAGTCAGAGTGGGGTCAATGCCATGCATTACATTATATAAGCAAGCCCGTAGTTTGAGCTGGTAGAAAATCATAAAGATTTCAATCTTAAGCAAAGAAAAAAGAAATAAAATAGCTTCAAAACTGATGAAAGGGACACATAAGCTTTATTACATCCAAGCTTTGTCAAGGAAAACTTAAACTGCATGGTAAAACCACTTCTAGTTGAGTAGAATTCAACA
Organism: Picea engelmannii; assembly: GCA_009831015.1. NCBI lineage: Eukaryota > Viridiplantae > Streptophyta > Pinopsida > Pinales > Pinaceae > Picea > Picea engelmannii. The sequence continues at coordinate 528,074 of ML786876.1, read as the reverse complement.
AAAAACAATTCTTCACAATTATAATCCTTGAAATAGGTTTTTTTTTTTTTCTAGAAATCAAGGATTAAACCTACAAGACAAGAAGATTAAACCTACTAGACAAGAACACGTTTAACAAAATTCGTTGAAACTAGACAAGATTTCGTATAACGAATTCTTTGAAGTAAGAATAAGAACATCAATAAATAGTGCGTAGACTGTCCACGATATTTCCTTCAACAAAAAACAAAGGCTATTATTGATTTACTTAAAGTACCTTCCCTGATCCATAACTCTAAACATGTCCACAATTTTTCGGAAAAAAAAAAATTCCAACAAATACACTGGAGAAACAATCAATACTAACCGAAGCAGGAACACTGGCGCAATGGCCATATCCAAAACGAGACTGGTGGACCAAATCTTCAATGCCACACAATACTCTCCACTGATACAAAAAACAGATAATTAAAGGAAAAAACATACAATTCATTTCCATTTAAACAAGAAACAAGATAATTAAAAGTAAAACAAAATGCTTTAACTAAGAAAAATCTAGATGACAATTCCATTCAAGTAAGCAAGTGGAAAAAGAAGAATTTCACTGAGAAAACGAGAAATCTGGAGAATTAAAGGAAAAATAGAACGATTTACTAGCTCCTTCCCCAACTCGATGGCTGCATCTTTATAACTAGTTTTCTTTCCCAGTCTGCTTCCATAGAACTCACATAATTTCCTGAATCTCGACCTCACCTTCTCCATTTCCATCTCCATCTTTTTCAACAATCACTATCTCCATCCTGTCCCCTCGCAACTGTCTAGTCTGCTCGTGAGTACTATATTGAACCTACCACTGTGAAAGTCACTACTTATTGACACAAATATTATAATAGAACAAAAATTCGCATAATTATAAAGAGCATACCATTTATTCATGCGGTTTCTATTCCTTTGGCCATTGCCGAGAGATGGAGCAAGTAGAGGGATCATGTGGACCGTGGTTATAAAGTCTAGAGGGGTTACAATGAAATTTTGATCCAGGAAGACACCTGCACACTGTCAAACCATCTAAGCTTCCAAACATGCAGAGGGTACTTTGATGCGTTGTGATCTAAGGGATTGAGGTGACTATAATTTGCCTGAGCCCAATTCAAGCATCAACATTATCTTTTTTTCTAAACGCATCTGCACAAAACAATTTATGTTCTGTCCATTCGAGCCACTCCATTACTCCAGTCGATTGAGGGGTCAGAGTGAATGCAAAACCTGTATCATAAGTATATTTCTTCTTGAAACAATTGGAATTAGTTGAAACCGCATAATGAAATGGTGGAAGCTGCATGCTCACCTACATACGCGATCTGTACTTATTTAGGTGATCAAAGATGAGTGGTTGCGGTCCAAACAAAGGAAGGAATGTTGTATCAATTCATCCAACAATCATTTTACAAGCTTGGCGCACACTTAGAAAGTAAGACTCCATGTATCTATCGTAGACCAACGACGAAGATTGGGTGCCGACCAAGAATGTAAAACAATTTCTCTACATTGATGAAGATTGCAGAGCATGCATAATCATCCCAAGCAATATCAATATTGTAGATTCGTTGATTAATTTCCATTCCCGTGCCTACAATCATATGCAAACAACCCATCTAGGAGTTTGTTTGTTCTTGGGATCACTGGGTTTGATCGCCCTAAGCACGGCAATTGCTGCAGAATTCAGGTAAACTGGTGTCCTCCTTAATCTATTTTTTTAATAAAGTGTCTTAACCCTACCCTAATTATGTGAACGCCATCAACAACAGGCTCACTCAAGGCAATAAGGACACCTGCAATGCTCGTTGCAAAGCGTGTTGGAGGCCTCTTCAGTATGCATGCAGATCGCCACGGGACAAGCATCGACTGCAACAACAACAAGACAAGGACATGCATTGAATGAGGGTGTGAGTGTCAGTTATTGATTTTTAATTACAACGGTGCCAAACGTCATGGTTTGAAAAGATATCATTTAAATTTTCTCCATCCGAAGAATGTCGATGCCTTCTGGGTAATAAGACTTCAATTCGATGAACCAATCAAACAATAAATAAATAGTCTTAAATATTTAAAAAAATAAGAAAATTTAATGGCTATAGTGAAACCATAGGGAAAATGTAAATTTATTTTGGTGAACAACCAAATTAATAGACATTCAACGTGAACGAATGCTATATACCATACCTCACGACAGGTATAATAACTAGCAAGGAGCTGGAGTTGCTAGATAAAGTGGTTAAATATATGTCAGAAATGGTGAAAAAACTAGATTGACATATGGCCAAGCCAAACTTGGACGTGGTTGAATATCCAATAAGTTTAGATTACACGTTGAAGATTTTTAAGCTATAATCCTGTTGTTGCAACAACAAAGTAGGATTTAATTATTAATAACCTTCATCGATGCAACTTTGAACATTTAAAAAACAAGGTTAATATCACAATCACTTAATAAAACCTTTTTATTACAAATGATTTCCCTTCTTAATACATTTTAACTTCTCTTCACGTCATTAAATATGAGTCGGCACCGTGTAATGATACCTTTTATTTTGGTTGACCAAATGAACGGGACTTTTTTTCCCGGAAGAAATTATCTCAATTTTATAGAGTTATAAAATCGTTTACAATTCGCTGGAGATACCGTTCCAGTTCCTCTCGGAATACATGATCAGACGGGGACTAGGAAAAACTGCCAGATAACAAAAAGAGGCAAGAGGCGGACGAGAGGCATGGGCCGAAACCCCTGACATGATCCACCTGTTGATTCCTACACAATCAACAACGGATATATGCAGAGCAATCGACTCAATACCGGGGAGACAGACACCTATGTCTCGCCAATCCTGAGATGAAACAGAAAAACATCGACCAAGGCTCTCCAGCTCTTCAAAAGAAGACAGCCACCGATACAAAAAGCCAACAGAATAATAAAACAGCAACCAAATCTCAATGGAACTAATCACAGGGAAGGACGAAATGTCAAGGAGGTTCAAAGAGATTGAAGTTGGAAGTCAGGCTCTCCCTATCTCTGTCGCAGTGGAAGATGGATAATATGCCCATCACTTGGTTGAGAGCACGCTTTGAAAGAGCATCAGCCTCCGAGTTGAAAGATCTGGGAAGATGACGGAAGTGGATGTCTGAAAAGGAGAGGGCCAGCTGTTGCGTTTTTTGTTTCCATCCATCCACATGGATGGATTGAAGCCGACTCTTGTTATTGATCCAATCTATAATTACTTTCGAATCTCCTATCACATGAAGATGGTTGAGTGACCAACAGGAAGCGATCAGAAGAGTGGCCCAAAGGCCCAGTAGCTCAACTTTTGTATTCGAGCCCCTGCCACAATTAAGGAACCACTTTGTCATCCGCTGAGGGTGGGATTTGAAAGTTCCACCAGCACCGCAACAAGTGCCTGTGGAGAGAGCTGCTCCGTCAAAAAATGCCACCGAGTAACCATCTGGCAGAAATGTATCAATCGCTTTGAAAAGAAGAGGTTTGACAGTCGACTGCTTCCACTGAAAAGAGGCCAGCATTCTGTAATAGGCCGCCTGTAAAGAGGGAGAGCGGTCTTCAAATAAAACCCTGTTGCGTTCAATCCATACATGCCAGCAAACAAAAACAGCCAGCGATGGAGGGGCTGCTTGGGCAATGAGCCAAGAGGAGAAACACTTCAAAAAGGAGACACCAGTCCAAAGAAAAGGAAGGGAAAGCTGCTTCAGAATACGGTCCCAAAGCGCTTGGGCAAAAGTACAGTGAGTGAACAAGTGTGAGGGGTCCTCCGAGGCTCTGCGACAAAGCACACAATAACTGGGACCCCGCCAACCCTTTCTGCGAAGAGACTCCCAAGTAAGGAGTTTGTCATTAACACAAAGCCAAAAGAATAATTTGTGCTTGAGAGGGAGCGCCCAGGTCCATAAACGGCTGAGCCAACATGGCTGAGCCACAAAAATCCTCTCCGGCAGCAGAGCTGCATAGACATTTTTGGCAACCACTCTGCCAGATCCGTCTCCCCCCATCCAGGTGAGGGCATCTGGAGCAAGAGAAAGGGAGAGGCCCGAGCATCTTAGAGCAGTCGTAAAAGAATCGAATTCCTGAGCTAAATGTCCACTAAGAGCCAGCTCACTGCTAAGGAACCAAGAATCCGGAAGAGGAAAAGCACCGGGTCCCTTCTTCAGCTGCACAAGGGAGAAAAGGTTCAGGGAGAGCAATTGGGACCTGAGTTGTAAAGAGAGGATAGAGGAATCATCAAGGCCTACTATTTTGTCCCTGCCCACTTTTATTTCTTCGCCCACTCCAGGACGCCATCAAAGCCAATGAAGAATAACAGGAGAGGAGTTGACCAGCCCTTTCCAGAAGGGGGAAGCCCAGCGCTGTAATAAAACGGGCTTGCGGAGCCAAGAGGAAAGTGGTCTGTCACCTAAGTATTTACCTTTGATAACCCGATGCCAAATATTGTCGCTGGAGACCGCTCTCCAAAAAGAGCAAGCGAGTAAAGCCGTGTTAAAAAGGGAGAGATCCTTGAGTCCCCAACCCCTAGCTCTTTTTGGCCTGGAAAGTGTCTGCCAGTTGCAAAGATGATACCGACGATTTCCTGCAAGATCATTCCATAGAAAGTTGAAGGAAAGTCTGCGGAGCCTAGCGATAATACTGGCAGGGACACGTTCCAGAAGCATCCAAAAGACTGCTAAACTCTGTAAAACCGTCTTGACCAAGATAAGACGTCCCCCTAGGGACAACCATTTGTTGCACCAGAAGCCAATCTTCCTTTCAAAAGTAGACACCATCCAAGTCTAATCAGATGCCGAGGAGGCGCCCGGTTTAAGGTGGTATCCCAGATACTTGAAACCAAAAGATAAATCAGTGAAGGTGAAGGAAATGACTCCTTTAAGTGAAGAGAGTTCGGTCTCCGAAGGGCCCCAATAATGGACCGTCGACTTCAGTGTGTTTAAGGACAGACCAGAAGAAGAACAAAAAAGCTGTAGGATGTCCATGATCGCTTTCCATTCCCCTAAATTTTCTTTGGAAATTAGTAAAATATCATCCACGAACATGAGGTGAATGATCCTAAGAAGATTAGAGACCTTAATACCAGAGATACAGTTTTCAGCAAGGCTTTTTCGGAGTAGCAGGCTGAGCCCTTCCAGGACTAAAATAAAGAGGTAAGGCGATAGAGGGCATCCCTGACGGAGCCCCTTCTCGCTCTTGAAAAATCTGGACGCCTCCCCGTTGATCAAGATAGAAAAATTGGCGCTTGAGATGCAAGCCATAATCCAATTAATGAATTCAATACCAAAACCGACAAAGTGGAGGATGAGTCTTAAAAAATCCCAGTCAATACTGTCAAAAGCTTTCTTAAGGTCCAGTTTCATGACCAAAGCTTTTTGATTTTTTTGAAAGATGATATGGATGCACTCGTGGGCCACCCCAATGGCGTCTTGAATTCTTCTTCCCTTTAAGAACCCGAGCTGTTCGGCAGAAAGGCTCCTTTCCAATATCGGCTTAATCCGATTGGCGATCACCTTGGAGATTAACTTGTATACTAGATTGCAGAGGGAAATCGGTCTGAAATCACTAAAGGAAACCGGGGAGTCCTCTTTTGGAATAAGGACCAGGAACGTAGAATTTAAACTGGAAGAGATTTTACCTTTTATTCGAGCATCCTCCGCCATTTGAAGAAGGTCCGGGCCAACAAGGTCAAAATAATGGGAAAAGAAGTCGGCCGTCCAGCCATCAGGCCCAGGACTCCGCTCCTTTCTGAAAGAAAACAAAAGTGCCTTTATCTCCAGCAGAGAGACGGGCTTGTACAGATCCGTGGCTTCAAAATCGGAAACCAATTTTGGAAAAAGACTGGCTGTGTTGACTTTTACCGACAAATTTTGCCCACTGCACGAAGATAATAGATTTTCGAAATGGGAGGCCGCTGCCCGTTTTAGATCCTCCTGTCCGCGGATGGTCCCTTCAGAATCACTTTCGATGGACCATATGATCTTTTTATTTCTGTTAAGGCTAGCGATTTTGTGAAAATAATTGGTGTTTGCATCGCCCCACTTGAGCCAGGTCTCACGGCTACGGAGCCTCCACATCTTTTCATCTTCCCGTAAAAATGCAATTCGATTTGCCTCCAATGCTTTTAAAGAAGACTCCTTTGCCGGTGACAGAGCTGAAGAACAAGATTTTGTAATGAAAAAAGATATCTATGTCTCCAAACTATTCAGATAGGAGTCGTCCGCCTTTTTCTTGCTAGCGTGCCAGGCTTTTGAGTGATTTTTAAGGACGGATAGCTTCCAAGCTATTCTCAGCTGGGGATTTGATTCAGAGAGAAAGCACTGATCAGACCAGACAAGATGAACCAGGGCAGTGAAGTCGGGGAGGTCGGCCCAATGGTGGTTGTATTTGAAGGGGAAGGGATTAAATCTGAAGGGGAGGTTCATAGAGAGTATGATGGGCGCATGGTCAGAGAGAAAGGGGAGGACAACCCGGGAGGAAGGGGAGACAGAGTAGGAAAAAAGAGCATCGGAGAGAAGGAAGCGATCAAGTCGTTTGGTAATGGCTTCATTACCCCTTCTCCCATTTCGCCAGGTTGGAGCGAGCTTTGTTGGCACAATGTCAATAAGATTAAATGCAGTGAATAAGTCTCTGTAAAGGTATATACCTGAGCCAGGAATGGAGGAAGATCCCCAATGTTCGTCGGAGGAGAGAGTCAGATTGAGATCGCCTCCCATAATGAGATTGGGGAGGGAGAGTATTCCACTTTCGGCAAGGCGCGTCCAAAAAAGAGGTCTGTCGTGGCAGGGTCCATAAATATTTAAGAAGGCCAAGTTCTGGTCCGTGGCAAAGCTTCTGCCTAGGCATAGAATGCCTCCGCAAGTCAAAAAGGGCTTTAAATCGTAAAGAGCCGGGTCCCATGCCAGCAGCATGCCACCCGAATTGCCAAGTGAACTTAAAGCCACAGAGACCCAGAGGGGGCGAAAACGGTGCAGAAACGCTCTAGCAGAGTGATCAGGAGAAAGAGTTTCTTGCAGGAAGATGACCTCAGGAGAAGTATGGTCCAGAAGTCTTCGGAAGGAAGCAGCCTTGAGAGTGCCCCCGATCCCTCTGATGTTCAGGGAGAGCACTATCATCACTTGGAGCGAGCGATGGCCTTCAATGCTCTAAGGGCCTTTCCTTCTTAGGTAAGTGGACCAGGTACAACAGTGAGAGAAGCAGAGCCTTCTTTCTTTTTTCTCCCGCTCGGGACTTGGTAAAAGGCACATCATTAAATATGAGTAGGAATGATGTTAAGGTATTTTTTTATTTTTATTTTGGTTGACCAAATGGACTTTGTATAGATGGTAATGATAGCAAAAGAGGGGAGGGAGTATTTAATCCAAAAACATGGTATATATTTTTTTCCTATGGTTAGGGAGATCATCTTTGGTTCAGGTAGATTTTTTGTGGAATTTTTTTTATTAATTCTTAATCATTTAAAATTATTTTATGGTGAGAAAAAAGTCGATTAATTATTAATTATTTAAAATTATTTTAGATTTATTAAATACTAAAAAGTTTTAAATAAAATTAAAATTAAATTTCAAGATTCAAATTTATCTGGGTCAATTTTTGAAATTACATTAAAATGAAAATGTTATTTAGAAACTTTTCTTTTTAAGTAGTAACTAAAGAGACACTTTTCTCTTCAAATAGTAATTACAAAGCTTTTGATTAATGAAGTTGTGTTCAACATGAAAACTTGCAGAAAGGTATTCATGTATATCGATATCGAATAGCTTATTCAATTTAAGCACTAGTATCACATGTGCCTCGATGAGAATAATTTATCTGACCCAATAAAAAAGAGGTTTTATTAATAAAAAATGACGAATTAAAAGGTTTTCCAAAATCTTTTCTAACCAAAAAAATAGTGCCTAATCCACTGGGCAATAAATCACTATCTGGCATCATTTTAGATGTTGTAAGTTGAATTTTAATATACACATCTCCATCTCTATTAAAATGGAGCGATCATAGGGTCTTAATCACAACCTCCTCCTCATGGTCTCTGCTAAACTCCCATATGCTTTTATTTCTCAACCCACGATGACCATAGCAAGAAGCTCCCATTAGCCATGACATAGATTTATCATGCTCGACATCATAATATATAGATCTTTGCAAGTCATTTTTTCAGGCCAATTCTACTCTAATGGAGTTGGGGATGTGAATGTATGAGTGAGAGTTCTTTTCGTGTGTTATGCGTTGTTTGATATTTTCCTATGAGCAACAACCAGAGATGATTGCACTAAAAACACATGAATAACCTTCCTGTTAAAGTCATGCCAATAATTCCAATAATTAAAATATCTATAGATCATGTTTCACCATGTGGCTCTACCATGTCTAATCATAGTTACACAATTGTGCTTTCCCAATTTAAGTTGCCATATGAACAATTGAATTTTAAACACACTTTACTTATCAATTTTTAATATTCAAATTTCAATTATTTTAATGATTTATTTATAAAAATACTTTACTTATCAATTTTTAATATTCAAATTTCAATTATTTTAATGATTTATTTATAAAAATGTCTCTAGTATCAATTAAATCACACAATATGCATTGTCATAATGTTTATTAAATATTTATATATTTATAAATTCACTTAATTTTTTCACATA